>JBBHKE010000822.1:117249-172249 GCA_037447655.1 Zygnema cylindricum | reverse complement strand
CCAGATTTTGGTAAATATACCTTTTTTTTTTGCCAACCTTATTTACCAACCTTTTTTTTGCCAACCCTTTTTTTGTTTTTTTTAACGATGTGAGCTCTATTTTTGGGAAGGTGTTTTTTTTTTTTGTTCATTTCAGTGTTTATCGTCTTTTGTGAAGTTGAAAGTTTTAGTTTTTGTTTTGTATTGATTTTGGAAGTTTGTAATTTTTAAAAGTACTTTTGGTTGTGAACGGAATAGATTCTTCATAAAGGTGTAAGTATCTACTTTGAAGAAAAGAAAGAAATAAAGGAAAAGCAAATATATTTCTGGAATTGTTAATGGGACCTCACAGGTTATGAGCATATTTTTTTTGTTTATTTTTGGTTTTACATTTGTTTTGGACGATTCGAGAACAAATACGTTTCGTTTTGAACTTTTTAGAACTTTTTAGAACTTTTTAAAAACTTTTTTGAACTTTTTTAAAAACCTTTGTCTGTTGCATGTTTTTTTTTGCCATTTTTTTCGTCTTTTTCTTCAGTACTCGACATTCCCTCCCTTCCCCCCCCCTTCCTTTATAAAAAAATTAATAATACACAGTATAATTCACCGTATTCTTGTAACAGATTACTTTTTAGTTTTTCCCATTTCCCTACTTTTAAATTGCGAGTTCTTTTATTTTAAAATATAATCAAATGCAATCGAAAAAATCAAAATATGAAAAGACTTTTTTTCCACTGTCTCTACGCTTCCATTTTCTTAATTTTTTTTTTCTTTCTTTTTTTCATTTTTTTTTCAAAAGATTCCTATCTGAATGACGCTCTCTCAAAGAAAAAAAAAAAAAAAAGTTTCAGAAACAATAGAAGTTCAAAGCCGCGATAGGGTTTTTTTTTTTCTACAGATTTTAACTTTTTTTTGGAAAATACTTCTTTTTATATTCAAAATCGTCAAATTACGGAACTTTAACTATTAAAATTTCTTCAAAGATAATTACTATTTCTTCTTGCAATCCAAACACTTCAAAATACAAGTCACCTTTAAAATATTATATATATAATATAAATGATAATAATATATATTATTACGCTTCTTTAGGATTTGACCACTTTTAGAATCTTCCATGGCTTTGATTACAATCGATGTTTTTCCGAGTTTTTATACTGCTGGTAATATCAAAAAACGTAAAGTTGTTTTTTTTTTTTTGCTCATATACAACATTAATTTGTGCGTTCTTTCCTCATAAGATTTTGTTCTTCGAGGTTAGTGGTTTTACATATAAAATAGTTTTTAACGAAGTTACCTTCTTATATTAAAAAATTAAATCCGATTTCAAATTATCTGACAACATAGTCCCTTCTTTTGTTTTGTTTCAATTTCCCTTTTTTTCTTTCTTTGTTTGTTTGTTTTTTTGCCCATCTCTACTTTACTTAAACAGATATAGCCATCTCAAATCGCAAAAAATGAAAAGTATTTTTTATATAGATAATATATGTATCTGTGTTTTCCTCTTGCAGTTATTGCATCGGATGTAGTTTTTGACGAGGAAGTCGTTCATCTCCTCCTCTCCTCTCTCCTCACTCTCAGCGGACCAAATACCGTTACTTTTCTCGCTGCTGAGCTTCGCAACGGTATAATATTTATTGCTCTCTCACTCTCTACCCTTCCCTCTCCTCTGCCCCACCATCTCCTCCTCCTAGTCCCCCTCCACTCTCTCCTCCTCCCTCTCTCCCTCCTCTCCTCCTCCCAATATGGTTCAATATGCTGTTCCCATTGAAATTGCCATTTTTCCCTTCAGTTTTTATTTTGTCCTTTCTTCTGCTTTATGACCAGGAAGGTAAAGGTCAGAAATGTCTAAAACCAATACAGAAAACTAAACCAGACTAAATATTTATCTACAAATCTTCAGAAATGACTAAAAACCTTAAATACAAATCTCTAGAAATGGCGAAAGTCTTACATATGAATCTTCATCTCCCCAGATACTGTCTTGGAGGCTTTCCTTACTGCAGCTCTGGAGAGTTTCTATGTGGGGAGAATCTGTTGTGAAAATCTCCATCCCGAGTATGAGAGCAAACGAGTCGTCATCTATGCCATGACTTTAAAGGCCACGGGAGGCGTTCCTGACTAATTTTGTTCAGTACTGTTTTTTTGTGTCGTGTTTTTTCCCCGTTCCGTCTTTTTTTTTTTTTATGCAATTGAGTTTAAAGCATACAGGAGGTGGAGCTGGTTGTTGGCTCTGTTTCATTCAGTTGTTTTTTGTAACATGTCTAATGCTGTTCCGTAATTTTTTCGAAGTGAACAAAATTTTGCAAGCATTGTACTAGTTTACATGTGTAAATGTAGTATGTTGTATTGTTCTCTCATGAGCAGTGTTACCTCTTTATTAAGTTTAGCGATGTTGAAGAAATTCCCGTTCTGTGTGCAATTGTTTGTCTCATATTACATGATTTTTCCTGCATTGTATTGACTGGAAAGTACGTCAAGTCAGTTAAGAGTTGGTTCACTATAAACTCTATAGACATTGTAAATTATCAAGCATAAGAAGGGCCGAGAGTTGCACTCAAGACTGTTAAATTTGAGCTGGCTTTTGAGGATAAGATTACTAATGTGTAGATACGATCAGTGCAAGCATTGCAACGATCTAATTATTCTGGCTACAAGAGTCTCCACGACAAAACTTTTATGTACATTTTTTTAAATACCTGTCAAAGAGAAACTTGAGAAGGACAGTAGAATACCCAAGGTAAAATAATTTATGACAAACAACATAGTTTCCAAAAGAATGCAAAGAGTTTAAGACTACTAAAGTTTTGCAGTCCAAATACTTTGCAACTGTTTACCAACACATTGCAATGAACGTCATCTGCTAACAAATGTTTTACTGATCCATTTGTACTTTCAACAACATAGAGTAACACGGATCACCATCTAAATGACATATCCTCCAGATATTCTTATCGATAGTCTTGGACCATCGAGTGTTACTCTCATGTTCGTGAGAAAGAACTTGTAATTATTAACTGTATGTAAATTATGAACTATATGAGGATAGCAATCCTCAATTATGATTCAATAGAACTTAGCCACGGATTGATTCAATTGTAAACGATAAACGAGGCCCTATCATGTTGTTACTAACTTAGTAGTTAAAAAAAAAAAGTATGGAATGGAGATATTTCCTTTACTGCAAGGACAAGGAATAAATCTCAACCAAGCGAACTCGACATCGCCAAAAGAAAGCTCTTGATGGAAGCGCTCAAAACATCATGATTCATGCAAAATGTACAAATGTTATGAATGCAACTAAATGCATCTAAAATGTCCAAGATACTATGTTGATTGAAAATGCCGGTGTCTGAGTCTCCTCTACACACCTTTGTTAGGTGCACAGCTACAAAAGTAAAGAAGGGACCACAGAGTAACTTTGCTAGATTCCGCTGCAGTAACAAACGGTAACATCTGTAACCGACGGGCATTTGTACATCTGTAACCGACGGGCATTTGTACATCTGTAACTGACAGTCATGGCAACATCTTTAGCTGACAGTCATCTGTAGCAGCAATCTTTAACAACAGCCATCTGTAAAGATGTCTGTCACAACAACCGTGTAACAGACATCTGCATAGTTCCATATACACATCCTCTAAAGTCGCTCAGAGGTTGAGCCCATTTGTCACCACTACCGCCAACTTGTACTTAGTTTGGACAAGCGTTGGACCAATGGCCCGGATCCCCACACTTATAACACGACCCGCCCCCACCTCCCATCTCTTGCCCACCTCCTCCTCCTCCTCGATCGTTTCTCCAACCTCCACGACCGCCATCACTTGAGCTCTTCCAGTTTCCATTACCACCGCCAGTTCCTCCTCTGTTTCCATAATTGCCTTGAAAAGGACCTCCGGATTGCGATCCATAACCTCCATTACCTCCATTACTTCCACTGCCTCCGTAACCTCCATATCCTCCATAACCTCCAGACCCTTTTGAAGGGCAATCTTTCGACCAATGTCCATCTGAACCACACGTGAAACAACCCCCACGACTACCTCCGTCTCCCTTGCTTCCTGATCCTGACCCGTAACTTCCGGAGCCTTTCGATGGGCAATCTTTGGACCAATGTCCATCTGAACCACATGTGAAACAAGAACCACTACCACCACTACCACTAGTAAAACCTTCTCCTCCTCCTTTACCGTAATTCCCATAACCACTAGAGGCTTTAGAGGGACAATCTTTCGCCCAATGACCATCCTGACCACAAGTGAAACAAGACCCACTACCATTACTACCGCCACTTTTACCATCATACATTCCACCAGTAGAGTTACCTCCGTAGTTTCCCTTAGAAGAAGAGTTGCCTCCATAGGTTCCTTTGCTAGGACAATCTTTTGACCAGTGACCTTCTTCACCGCAATTGAAACACGTACCAGAAAGACCCCCACTACCACCTCCATTTTCCCCAGTCCCACTTGAAGAATATCCTCCACTGAAAGACGTCCGACCTCCAGAGAAATTGTCATTCTTTTTGGCCGGACTTTGCCCAACTTCGTCACACCACTTAAAAAATTGGCAAGACGTTTCCTGTACAGAAAAAGTCAAAACCAAAAAAGAGAGAGCTAAGTGTCAAAAGAACGATTCCTATGCCAATTAAGGATTTCTGCCATACTAAACTACACAATGAATCCTTAATAGCGTTAATAACACTACTTCGGTGCTACTTTTTTTTGGGTCCTTGAACATCAAATGCCTCAATAATACTAATTGTTTTTTCTCATCACGCTAATATCGTAAGCAGTTGAACATCGTCCACATCGCTCGGAATTAACAACACCAAATTAATCCTCGCGCTGTATATTTTTGAACGCTAAAAGCGATTCACACGGTAGTCAAATATCTGAAAAAAATACGCTAAAACGTTAACAGCTGGTAGCTTCTGTTTATCATGAGAATGAAGAAACATTGTGCGAGAAGAAACCGTCACTCACTCTGGGTAGGGGACATCGAAAAAATTTCCGGCCATTATTTTTCTCAGTTTTTGCTGTCACAACGGAGCACATTCCAGCCCCACATTCGCAAGCAAGTTGCTGTTCTTCTGATCCCAAAGTCGATGATTCGTCACACCATTCAAAAAAAGGGCATTGTCCTTCTTCCTGCAAAACGTAGATGCGCATAAAACGTAAAATTAACAACGTGTTTCCTAATCCTCTCTTCCTGTAGCTTAAACCTGTTTATCAAGAAGAAGCTGCAATTTTTTATTTTTTTTTAACAGTCACAAAAACCAATGAGGTGATTGATTAAAAGCAACAGAGATTAGTTCCTTTGAATAAAGCATCATAAACTCCCTCTATTTGTCCTGCCAAGATTGTCTTCGAATAGAAATTGAACCTTCCAACTTTCATAAACTCGTGAGATATTATGCAGATACTGTGAAGAAAACAAGGAGAAAAATCACAGCTATAGCTGATTGTTGAATACATGTCATGCACTTGCTGTCGTTACATGCATGAGAGTCTCATTTATAGCCGGTTTACTTTCCAATTTTAGACAATGCTCAATAAAGAACTTCGATACGGATATTAAAGTTGCAATGCACCGGAAAATTTTAATCAAGGTCAACCGCATGTACGCATAGAACGGTTAAGAAAAAAAATACAACATAGAACCATTATTCACATAACAAAAATCTCCAGAATAACATTTTGATTGACACCGGAAAACGTAAGTTGTGCATTGCCTCGGCTAAAATCAATATTATAAACATTCCATACACAGAATGTAAGAGTCTGTGTTTTTTATTCGCTCGACTTCATGATTGGCCAATGACATTGCTCCTAATTATTGAGCATAACCACCTGATATACAAACAAAGACACTATTGAGACAAACTTTTAAAGTCAGTTTCATAATGACAATCAAACCATGAGAACATGTGAATTGTATTCAATTGCTGAAATTCATGAAAACAGACTACACAAAAATGAAAAATACATATAAAAACAAAACCAAAATCGGCAGATAATCCATCAACGTATGGTGAGGTTTAATATAGCCCTCCAAGAGAATAACCTGAGAGAGTGGACACCGATAAAATAGTCTCCCTCGGTTTTTCTCCGTAGAAGCCGTGAGAACCCTACAAATGCCTCCTCCACACCGGCAGTTTTTATCGGGCGGTGGTCCTGAATCCCCCAAATCTCTCACTCCTCCCCCTTCACTCCATTTATATGAACTTGTTTGAGAAAAGTTAGTGTTTTCATTTTGGTGTCTTTTAGCAAAATTGTCAACAGGAGTTCCGTTTGTTTGTCGACCGGATACGGAAGAATTTTTTCCTTGTCCTTTCATATTTCCACTTTGAAAGTTTTGAGAATTACTTCCTCGTAGTGCCGCTAAATATTCTCCCTCCACCTCCTCTTCCCATGGCCTCTTCTTTACGCTACTTGTATGTAACATAGAACTTGAATCAGTTTTGTCAAAACCGTTGTGAAATCCATTCCTATGTGAAGTGTCCGAACCATGTGAAACACTTATCCGGGAGATAAATGGAGGTTGCCTCCCTTCATTCTTGTTACTGGTTTGAGTATTGGCTTGAGATTGAGATTGAAATTCATCCCCTTGGGAGAGCCGTCGGATTCCCTCCGATTCAGCTTGATCAAGAGCTTGAAGAATCTCAGGATCGTCCCATTCGTCGTCACATACAGCGGCCATAGAAGGCTCAACAAGACGACAGACTTGCTAAGCTTGGAAGGATGAAACTTATCGGCAATTCTTCAACGGATTATGATTTGAGAGCTTCCACTTCCCGGAACTTGCAAGAGTTTGATTGTAAAATGGCAGAAAGTGATTACAGCAATCCATCATCCAATTTGTAACATTTGCAAGCATTGCACTATTGCTGGAAGCTACAGTACAGTACAGTAAAGTACAGTACAGTACTGTACTGTACTGTAGTGCTGATGAGAGCAATGCTGTTTCACAATAACGTACGATATGGTACGTAAATGGAACGAATATTCGATATTTGATTGTATCGAATGGCAACTTTAGTAGTGTTGTGTATCGGTAAGGATTTGCCGATAACCGATATGGGCCTTTTTTTGGGTATCTGATAATCGATATATTGGTACGATATATCGACATGGGTCTTAAGTCTTATCGCCGATAAGTAGCCGATAATATCGGGTAATTATCGGCGATAATGCCGATAACGATAACTATCGGCGATAACTGTACGGACCGTACATATAAATGTACGGCCTGTACCCTCAACTGTACGTCATATTCCCCGGTTAAGTAGCCGCCATGAGATCTGTACGGTTTTGATACGGATTCAGTAAAAACGATGTACCTTTCACATCCGACGCCATGGCTTTGTCCTTTTATTCCTTGAGATCCCCTGGGGACATGCCACGTGTCAATCTGTCGACTTTTTTGGTAAAAGCTGCCAAAAGAGCCTTTCCGGGATGCCGGCGCTCACGCTGGCCCGTCCGCTCGTGTTTTCTCATTCCAAGTCGTCCGTTCGATTCCGGCGGCGCGCAGAATGTTATTTTGCGTCCGTTGTACTTTTGTGTCCGCCGTCCTTTTCCAGTTCCATGTTCACCAGTTTTTTAGTAAAATTACGTACGTCGCCGTAAAAGTTTTGTTCAGTTAACCAGCCAACGTTTATATGCTGCGCTGTCCGTAATAAATTGCAGTTAAGTGGTAACGGAACAGATTTTTATACGTGGCATGCCACGCTATATAAAATCAATAAAATAATACAGTATGTTATAAAGTAATATTGTATGCATACTATATATTTTTTAAGTTATCGCCGATATGGAATTTGCTGGTCCCAGACCGATATATCGGAATCTCTGACCGTTCGATAACCGATAACTATCGGTATCGGTGTTATCGCGATAAGTTTTTTACCGATACACAACACTAAACTTTAGTGAACATGCTGGATTCAGCGCTTCTCGTTTTGAGAGGTGACCGTATTTTAAAAACGGGTTGCTGAACTGCGGCATGGTGGATGGTGCATGGATACGCGTGGCGTCGCATGACGTGCATGACCGTACAATGCTTTCGACATGTTTCGCATGCAATTTCGTAAAAATAATGGAGGGTTCGTTCTTCAAGGTGCCTCTATCTGATTGGCTGAATATCACCGAACGTTACAATTTCGAACGTTCAGACTATTGACCTCGAAACTTCCAACTGGTTACATACAACATCCCGTTTGTACCATTAGCGTAGGTGGGGGCTATTTTGAGTGTTTTCGCTTCTTTTTTTCCTATTCTCTCCTCCTTATGTACGTAACCGCACATATTTCTTGTGTAATACGTACGCAAAACTACAGTACAGGAGGCGGAAATTCCAGAACCGAACAATGGAAATTGCAGGTGTTCGTGCGCAGATTTAGGGTGTGGGTCACTTCAGGACGAAAATAAACGTCAAGATTCAAAGAGCATTTGGTCTCTATGGACGATGGTAATGAATCGAACCGTTAATTCCAACGCCTGAGAGCCTGCCGGAGCATGCCACGTATAATTTATACTCATCAAGCCTGCGAGGATCATACCGCGTTTAGGCATGAGATTTCTAAAATTCACCTTCTAACTTGACATCATTTTATGTCATAGGTGAAACCGATGTCATTTTTCCTTTATCCAACGGCTTTAACAGCTTCACGTGTCCACTGTTTTTGCGCGATTGCGAATCTTGACGTTTTGCCTTTTGCGCGCCATACCCCAAATCTGCGTACGAACACCGACAAGATTCATTATTCGGTTTTGAAGTGTATGCCTCTTGTACTTCGCACACAGAATATATGTAGGATTGCGTACGAGGGTACAAAACGGCAAAAATAGCAAAAAGAAAAAGGCGAAATTAGTGCCCAGCTTAATTTATTGTTGCTGAATTATTAAATGCACAAAGCAGAAAACAGAAATAATGAAATTGTCAACACGGTATCCCGACGAACAGTGCTCTAATCGTTCTAATAGTGCGAATAAAGTGCGAAAAATGTGGCCACACTGTCATACTGTACATATTTGACTTGAACTTTACTGATTGACTAGACGCACAAGAAGGTTTAATCAGTAATCACGCGTGTAGACGTGCGAACTACTTATAGGATGGAAAACCCTTTCCCGCACTATATTGGAAAACGATTCAAAATTTGTGACTAGCCATACTATACGGATGCTAAACCGTATGATACCCGTATAGTATGCACATAGCGTTTCCCGTTGGATTCGCACATTTCAAACTACAGTACAGTACCGTATGCTTTAGTAGTTTAGAATCAGTGCTGCTTAAAAATTCAAATGGAGCTGTGGCATACTCTATTTCCGTATCTAGCTTTTCGCTGACAATTGCGGTAAAACAACGTCCACATTTTGACGCCATGGTTCTTGGAATAGTTTGCAAGACCTCGGACGACCGCAGATAGTGAGTGCTCCAGCGTTTAATGTTTTAAACGTTTAGAGTATAGAGACTACAGTACAGTACTGAATCTTTTCGCACTGACAAGAGCAGCCACCGTACTGCCACTAATATCGTGCGCTTTCTCTTCGACCCCCCCTTTTCTCTTTCGACGACCGTCTGCAGTTTTCTCTGATCGGGCTTTCACGTAAATCTAAACTTTAAATTCGAAGAGAGACTCGCATTTGTTTGCGATTAGGTCCTTGAAACGTCAGCAGAAGGTCGGAGTACGAGGAATCACATTGTTAGAAGGTTTGTTTGTTTGTTTTAATGTTATCCTGAAGAAATAAAGTATTGAAAGTCACAAATGCCATAACCTTTGCTCTCTATATGTGCCTCAGTTGTATAAACAGATTACCTATTGGAAGACTAAAGTTTTGCCTACATTATGGAACTACTGCTTTGACGTAGAAATGAACATATAGGAAGAGTAAGCAGAGCCATTGGCGAAAATTTACTGGTTTTAGTTTTTGTGATTATTTCTCTCAGTCGTCCTGTCATTCTTACAAGAAAACAAGTGTAATGGCTATTGTGAAATTGCAGCAAGTGGTGTCACCAATGGCTGTCAATGCAAAGGAAGCCGAAAAAAGCGAGAAAATTATCAGAGGCCTGCTGAAGCTTCCTGATAACCGGAAGTGTATAAACTGTAACAGTGTGGTAAGTCGCTGGGTGTATAATGTTAATGGTTTGCAATCCGCTTTTGTCTGACTTTGATCTCGGAAAAAAAAATTGCAGTTAGATTTCTTTGTTTCCTTGATGATGTTAGACGAGAAATCAGAAAGAACGGTAAAATAGCTGTCGTCATATCCATCAATTGAATAGCGTTGGTATTTTTCAAGGTGTTTTTGGAATGTTTATTTTATTTGGACATTCAGCAGTTGCTGTTGGCTGATTGATATATGTTGGATTTCAGGTTTGTTAATGGTTGACTGTAAGTTCAGGAACATAGTTTTAATGTGCAAAAAGGTATGGAAATACTATACGCTTTTAAAGAACTTGTATAATATGCATGTAAACTTGTATAATATGCGTGTAATGCGGGATACCCAGATATATTGTTTCATCTGTTTTCGCACTTTTGAACTTTGGTCAGGAAGAAGCAAAGTATTCATAATGTGGCTTTGTATGTCTATGTTGTCGCAGGGCCCTCAGTATGTTTGCACGAATTTCAACACATTTGTTTGCATTACCTGCAGTGGAGTTCAGTGAGTATTTTCATTCTTAGGACTTATAAATGTTTGTGACAAATGTAAAGAGTCGCGGTAAATGGACCTTGTACTTTTTTTTAAGGGTCACACTGTTAACACTGAGTTGTGTCTTCCAATATAAACAGACTTGCTGCATAGTAGTTCCTTTCCCAACAGCTGCAGTTTTCATGAAAGATAATTTGCGTGCCTTTGACCAATTCAGGCATTTCCGCTGGAACTACAACTTATGTTGTGAGTTTCATCAGTGGGAGTTGTTTGCTTTTTCTTACTCTCTTTTTCCATTTCTTTATTGTGCAGTCGTGAATTCTCACATCGTGTGAAATCTGTGTCCATGGCAACGTTTTCCAAAGAGGAAGCAGCTTCGTTGCAGCATGGTGGAAATGAGGTTAGCAAGCTACTTCAATATTATCTTCTCTAAATTTCTCTCAATTGTTCCTGTCCTTATCTCGACTGCCAAAGTTATCCCTTGATGAAGTATTTTGAACCGACTGTAGGTCATTCCACAATATTTTTCTGTTGCAGCCAAAGTTTGCATAAGGCCTGGGATGCATTGAAACTATTTCTCCTCTGTCATACAAGATTGGCATGTTTCTTCACCTTTTGCTCCTTTTGCCCTTCTTTTAAACTTTCATTTACAATGTTGACAAAAGCTTTCTTGTTCATTTAGTGGTTTGTTCGATGCCCATAGGGCTGCTAGTTGCTTAATTCTTAACTCTTAACTGAAACATGTATGTGGTGCTTCTTGTATCTTACATCCGTGCAGAAAGCAAGACAGGTTCTTTTGCGGAGTTGGGATGCCAGTTCTCAGCCATTTCCAGATAATAGGTTTGTGTATAATGTAGGAGTAGCATTTTTCCAAACTTACTGTATTTCATTTGAATACCTATTAATCGTAATCAATCAAAGGAAGACGATTCTGCTCGTTAAATCAAGGCAGGCTGCTGTAGATCAAAGTTGTATTTTTTAGAGTGAGAGTGGTGACATTGTGAAATTCGTTTTCGTTTTATTCTGTCTAGTCCCATCCAAGTTCAGGCAGTGCTTATTTCCGACTTCGTTCAGAAAGTGCTAACTTACTGTCTCATCCTTGAGGAAACTGGCAAAATTGAAGGTCTTTTGCATTTTCCTATCAATCACTTGCTCATTTTTTGCTTGTTGTTTGACAGTGATTTATTGAGGTTAAGAGAATTCATCAGGCTTGTTTATGTTGAGAGAAAGTACACTGGAGAGCGGCCTATTGTGGTGAGTGCTTGTTGATCTCTTGAGCAGGTTGTGTCCGTTTCTTTTTACAGTTTTTTCCGTACAGTTCGCAGATTGGATTTATTTGGGATGATAGATTTTTTTTTGATACATTTTTATACCTTGGCTTGTATATGGGGTTCATACTGTTATATTTCAATTGTTTGTGCAGTGAAGATTTGTATTAAAGCACGGAAATTGTAGAAATAACACCTTCGTTCTTGTAGCAGTTCATGAGCTGTTCAATTTATGATTGTGTCATGAAGAAAATAATGAATCGTGAATCATGAATCATATGGTTTATTATGGTTAACCCTATTGAGCTGAATATGAAGTTACATTGCTGAAATTTGTCTTCTTTTTATTGTACTTGTCCATGGATAATTTGTTAGTGGGGGAAATTGATTCCTCAGAGAGGTCTTGAAAGTAGTGTTTTTCCTTTCTGGTGAAACAGACAGGAAAATCGTCAGCTGTGCCAAACCAATCCCAGAAACCGGAAACTAGCAAGGGATCTGTCAGAAGTTATGGTTCTCAAGATTCAAAAGACCAAAGCAGTGAGCTCTCAGTTGGTACAAACCGGCCCCGGCATAGACCCCAGAACTATGGTTCACCACAAACCATTCCAATGACAGAAATTTTAGGCCCGAATGTGGATCGAATTGTGGTTAAACTTAATGCAGAGGATACAAGCTCAAGCGCAACACCAATGGTAGGTTCTTGAATCTTTGATGCCATTAGTGCGCTCCATCATTTTTTACCTAGGATTGCTGATGGACAGACTTATAGGGTTAGTATGATTGCTTTCAACATTGGTTCTTGCCGAGGGAGAGAAGGATGTCATATTTTCTGACAGTTGAAAAAAATAAAATCTGGGAACACCTTGGCGATTGGATGAAGTTTCAGTAGGTGTGGAAGTGTTTTTGACTCGGCCTTTTGACCATGATCCCTAGCAATTTCTTTTTCTTATGAACACTAAATAATTTGTCCTTGGCCTTATTGGCTAATTCACTTTGACTTGTTCTTTGGTAGAAGAACCGACTTGTGGACAATGACCTTGCAGTTGTTTGATCCATGTTTGCTATATTTGCTTATAGACACCTCTGTCTTCGGCTGTCTTTGACAGCCTAATCAACCACAGCCTAATCAAGATAGTAAAGGAGACCCTCGAACGCCACAGAGTGAAAGAAGGCCAGCTGAACCAACGAGTCTCATTGATTTCTCAGCTGAGTCTACTCCTACACCGGCCCCACCCGTACAAAATGTTAATACGGACCCTTATGGTCTCCAAGGACTAGCTGGACTAGCTGGCCCACCAGCTCCTCCTCCTCCCTCAACTAATGAATCGGCGCTGTCTTGGGCTCAATTTGACACTCCATCCGCCGGTACAGCTGTACCCTTGTCAAATAACATGCCCACGTGGCCTCAAGGAAATGCTTTAATCGCAGGTGTCCAGCCGGGTCCTGCGGCAGTAACCAATCAACCAGCAACAAGTGGTTGGGGTGTGGTGCAGGGTGCAATGTACCTTACACAGGTAAAGATAATTATCCTCGACAGCCGACTTGTTTTTGTGCAATCGTGAATGTAAGGGGGCAATTGAGCCCATGTCTTTGAGATTTTTCTCTTTTTGAGCCACTTAGTTTCTCATGGATCAGCTAACTTTCTTATGCTAATTTTGCAATGCTTCAATTGACTGGACTTCTTGTCTGATTCACTATAGACATGGAGCCCTTTCAGCTACGTCCTCATGGTACACAATTGAAAGTGGTTCTAGGTGAATATTTGCTGTATGGATAGACTTAAGTGATTGGACAATGTTATGACCAAAGTCAGGGTCTTATTTCATGTCTCCCTGTTGCTGTTTAACCAGGTCCAACCATCCTCCTATCCACAGCCTCAGCCTGGCTCGTTCTTTCCTTTTCAAACCCACCAACCTGTCGCACCATCTCAGCCCCCAGCATGGGATGCATTTGGTAGTTCAGCTCCACAGACAGTTCCCCCTTTTGCATCTGGTCCTCCCTCTACTGGCTCTCTGTCTTCTCCTGCCCATTCTGTTCCTTCTGCCCAACAAGAAGGAAGCAGTGTTTCTTCTGCTCCAGTCAGCACGAATGCGTTTCCTACAAACTTTGGCCCATCATCGCCTTCGAGTACTCCGAATCCCTCCAATTCAAATCCAAATAAAAACCCAAATCCTGTTGTTTCTACTGGGACTGCTCCCACCAGTTTTGGGGGAACTCCTACCAGTTTTGGGGGAGCTCCTACCAGTTTTGGGGGGTCTTCGAGCACAGGGGCTGGTCCGGCATCTACAGGCAGTGCAGCCGGTGCTTCCACGTTTCCTAATTCCGTGGAATCTCCTGCGGCCAATGGGACAGCTTCTCCACAGGCTTCTTCTGAAGCCGCAGTTTCAGCTCCTGTTCCAGGGACTGGACCTGCAGGAGGATTGTCCTCCGTTCCTCCACCAACAGCCCCTGTTTCAAGGACGGAAATTCCAGAGGTGAGAGGAATCTTGAGAGGTTAATCCCAGATGTGAGAGGAACTTAGAGATAATCCCAGGTGTGAGAAGAACCGTAAATTCCATTTCAAGGAGGGAAATCCCAGAGGTGGAGGGTACCTTGAGAGATGTAATCCCAGAGGTGAGAGGGACCTTGGGAGGTGTAAATCTCATTTCAAAGAGAGAAATTTTAGAGGTGAGATGGGCCTTGAGAGGTGTAAATTTCATTTCTAAGGAGGGAAATCCCAGATGTGAGTGGACCTTGAGATGTATAATGTCAGTGATGACGTATCTACAGACACTTGAGGAAGCTATGCAGGGAGATAGGTACATTCATGACATTACAGTGGAATTGTTTAAGAACCCCTAAGTGGTTTCCACTACCTGGGACTTTAAGTTATTGTGAAGCAGGTCTCTTTGATGGAGGGGATAACAAAGGCAGGAATTCTATGAATCTTCTGTTAATAAACTCTGTATTAATGCCTATCTACTTGTCCGGTGAAGCGAATTGGCAGCAATGTCTGGTGATTATCCAGTGACCAGTGAGTGTAAGACACCTAGATGCTAGTGGCACTATTTGTAGTTCTATTTGCGGGGGTCTTGGCTAGTCTGTGCAACTACAAAAAGTTTCATTTTGGTTTTTTCAATCAGTTTGTGTTTGCATTTCCCAATTCATTGCTTCTAATCATAAGTCTATAAGCCAAGCAGACACATTTGTACTTTCTCTCTCATTTTTTGTTTTTGTTGTACCTCAGGATTTTTTCTCCAATGTCAACCCATATGGCCAACCGAGCTATACTCAACAAGCAGCATATGTGGCACCTCTTCCCCTGGGTGGCTATGGTGCACCCAACCCCCCTGTTGGTGCCCCTCAAGCTCAGTACGGCCAGCTTCAGTTCACTCCTCTTGTGACGGACATCCCGGTAACTAAGATTTTTGTTTTTTTTTTCCCTCAACCCTTCATGGCTGAGTATAAGAATGTGATGAGAAGGTCTTGATAGCCTGAATGAATCGTCAACCATAAGTCATAGTTTTTTGTTTATTGGGTGAAGGTGTGTAAAGCTCCATACAACTTTGTCCAGTATTAACCCTTGCAGCATATCGGAACTGCAGGATGCATTAGTACAGACGCCAGCTCTTTGTTGAATGTTGATGTTGCCTTTTTTCAAGGTTATGTTGGATTTCTGTAGAAAACTAGCTCACAGTGCGTCGGTGGAACCATGTAATGAATTTAGTTCTTTTTGTCTGTACAGATATAGGTGTAAGGATAAGAGAAGGAAATAAACAGAAAAAGAAAAATGAGGCTTTAACAACGTAAACGGTAAAGAAGATGTCTTATTAATTTTGGACCAGCCCTACACAACATCCCTTTGAAGGTTGTAAGGCATACAATAACATGTCATGGATTGTTGTTTTTCAAAGAGATGTTTAAAACTTCCGGTTAACGCTATACCAGTATTGTGTATTGTCTCTGGTACGCCGTATTGATGAGGTTGTCTGTCTTCACTTTGTACGGCAGTTCAATCTGTACTGGCGAATGCTGAAAATTATAGTACAAACCCTATTTTTTGTTGTGAACTTTTTGACTTTTGGTTGTTCGATGGGCAGTGGTGGCATGAACGTGTTTGTCTTGTTCATATGAGTCTTGGCGACATTGGCACACGTAGATAATTTTTGGCAAGTAGTACAAATAAGATATATAGGCGAAAGTACAGCAAACAGGGGGATAAAAGTATGCAGGAAACACATTGGAACTGTAAGATCAGAAGCTAAGTGGCCCTGGATTGATCAGACATCGACTTGTGAGAGTTCAAAAACTAAAAAAACTGTACTAGGTGTCGGTGACCCTGTCTATATCCTCTCGTTGTATGTTGGGTGAAATTCGGTACGGTCTCATGCTGTTATATTGACTGATATCATGTTTTGCTACGGACGTCTTGTAAGTTTTTGTTGCGACCGTACGTGTGATTTGCATATCTGTTTGTAGATGGTGAAAATCTACTGTCCAATGCTACTCATGAACAAGTGGGATTTATTTTCGTTTGTATCTTCATTTCATGTTCATTTTATGGGATTTTCTTGCCCAGGTGAAAGGCTGTCTGAATTTAATTAGCTGTCCTTCTTGCGGGACACTTTTGTCACTTTGTTGTCAAATTTCGTAACCAATGGTACCATTTTTCATTTCAATTCAAAGTAAATCTCAAAACTTAATTGAAAATTTAATCAACAATTGTATTTTTCATAATAGCACAACACTGCTTCTGCTACTCATGTATGATGATTTTATGTTGTTGTTTGTTTTTGTTCAATTTAGGTCTCATCAGTTGCGCTTCCAGTGCAGATCAAGGTGGTTTTAATCCTAATGACAGTCCTATTAAATGCATATGAGTCGCATATATCTGAAGCCAGGAGTAGTCTTATTGTGGTTTTGCAGGGATCTATGCCTGCGTATGCGCAGCCACCCAAGTCTTTGAACCCTTTTGAGGACGATCTTTCACCCACAGCCGCTTCTGGGCCTGTAAGTCTAAAAGAGTGTGGGTAGCTCCTTGTTGAACATGAAGGCATCCATTTAAGGAATATCTTAAGTGAAATATGTTTGGTTAATGGACATGTCTTATCATGTATTTTGCGCTGGACAAGTCCACTGCTTTCAAACATGTCGATTGACATCTTTGTTTCTTTTATTTGCTGCTGTTGCAAAATTGCAGGCCTTCTCGATGGCAACCATGCAGGACTCTCTTCCCCAGCCTGCTGTCGCAGGTCCTTACTATTCGTCTCCTTGGGGTGGGCCAGCCGGTCCTGCATCATACCCCCCTGCTGGTGAGCAACGACAGTAAATTTTGTATTAAGCTCATTTTGTTCCGGAATGTTTCTGAAAGGAAAATGTTTTTTCACACGACTGAAATAGAGTCGGGCAGTCTGACTAGGATGGATAGCACCATCACACAAACTATTCAAGTCGATTCCATCGGAGTAGTACTGGGCGTGTTGAAGACCTTCATTCTGTACTTTCCTGAGGTATTTCAGGAGGTTATGTCTACAATGTTTTTTGGTCACAAAAAGAGTAGCTTTTATGGTTGAAAATGTTTTATCGCTTTGCAGCCCACGCTAAGTTATACATCTCTTACATAAACTTTCTGGTATCTTAAGGGATAGCAACATCTAGGCAGAACCGTATATTTAACGTCCACAGTTCAGGATGGTCACATTGGTCACTTTGTAAATCCTTATCCCATGAAAAAGAGGCGTCTCCCGAGGTTGCCTGAAAGGTTTTTTAGGGACTAAATAAGGATGCAGGTAGTGTGTGGTCACAAAATGGTAGTCTTCACCTTGTGGCTTAAATGGAACTTCTCGGACCAAAGCCTTGACCTCCTGTGTTTCTCCTTCTCCTTCATTGAAAGTCAATAGGCCAGGAACCTGGAATAATATAAGTGATTAGATATAGTTACACATATCTGCACGTAGTTTAACTTTTGCCGTAATGGCAGGGTTTTCACATAAGTTTGTTTGGTTGGCCTGGTCAATAAATCTGTACGTGGTAACTACTCTGTGAATTAATATAAGCGTTTAAAATTAATTCGTATGAAGGCTATTTTACTTGTTAATTTTACTTCTTGTCTGAATTGCGTGCACAATTTTGAACTGCAGACAGACACAGCGTTAAAAAGAACTTCAGGTATTAATATGATCAGTGGGCATAAAAAAGCCCGGGACCGAGAAAGTGTAATTAATGCTAATAGTGGTTCATGGTGTATTTGGCACATTATGCAGGGATACCAGCTCCGAATCAAATGAATGGTCCTGCTTCTGCATCTGGCAGGTAATGACGTTGTTTACCATCTTTATGAATGCCCTAACTGGGCTTTGCTCATCCTAAAGCAGGGTAGGAAACTGCGGCAATAGTTTTTATGTTTTGAGTTTTTAACAGTATTGTGGTGCACTGATGGCCAAATTGATGTTTCGTCCGTTATGTAACTGCTGCAGTGGTTCCATGGGTTTCTGGCCGAACAAACAAAAAAAATCTCAGTTTGCAATAGTGGTGGTTGGTTTTTTTTTAAATAAAACGGAATTTGCCACAAGGGAATTCCTCTTGACGTCAAACAAAAAATTTATGAACAGCTCATCGATGTCTATTAAGTTCTTGTATACTATGGTAATTACACCAGAGAAATTTAACCTCACATTGAATCGTACAGTTTCATGATAACTGTATGTACGGCTACTTAAGAAACTGTTAAAATGAAAATGCTTCGAGGGTGAAACTTCGATAATGTAATTAACCTTATGACCATGAAATGAATTACATGGCGCAGAGTTTATTTTCTTTAGTTTTTTCAAGTTTCTCTTTGTTTTAGAATGTTTCTTGACCTGTATCTTATATCCTCCAGTTTTGTGGACGGCTTTCAATTTTGCAGTCTTTATCAGCCTGGCATGGATGTGTACGGAACTGGAAGTAACTATGCGCCTCAACAATATGCCAATGCTGCCTATCAGGGCCCTGGAAGTTCGGGAGCCTATCAAGTCCCAAGCAACACAGGAATGGGTGGTGGTTTTGTGCCAAACAATGTTGGGGAAGGCAGCTATGGACAAAACGCAATGGGAGTTTATGGCTCAACTGGAACCAGTGGAGGTAATTTTGGTCCAAGCAGTACTGGTGGGGGGACCTACGGACCCGGTAGTACTGGCAGAGGAGGATATGGGCCGAGCAGTACTGGAGGAGGAGGTGGCTATGGACCACCCAGTACTGGAGTTGGTTATGGGCCAAGTAGTGGTGGAGGAGGTGGTTATGGGCCAAGTAGTGGTGGAGGTGTTGGTTATGGGCCAAGTAGCGGTGGAGGAGGTGGTTATGGCCCGAGAAGTACTGGAGAAGGAGGAGGTCCTTCAAGCACTGGCGGTGGGTTTGGTGGTTATGATGGAGTCTCGTTTAGCGGTAATGGTCCTCCACAATTAGACGCATACGGAAACAATATGGCTGTGACAGGTGGACAAAACCCGCCGGCTCCTTCACCTCCTGTTCACGATCCATTTGCAGGCTTGGGAGTAACTTTCGGTTCGTCGAGCAGCTCATCATCGTACCGCAACGATGCCAAAAGCAATCCGTTTGGCTGATGCTCAAAAGAAGTACGCTGTAACACGGGATTAGATTATAGCTAGCCACGTTTTCTGGGAATGTCATTTTCCGGGAATGTCATTTACCGGGGATATCATTTTCCGGGAATGTCGTTGTCCGGGAATGTCGTTTTCTGGGAATGTCATTTTCTGGGAATGTCATTTTCTGGAAATGTCATTTTCTGGGAATGTCATTTTTCGGGGATGTCTGAAATGTCAAAACTCTCTAGGATGTACTTTGAGGTCCCAGCGATTGGATGGGTTGTTGTTGTACAAGTTTTGAGTGCATGAGGAGGTTTTGCAAAAAGGTTGGGCAGATTTTGAGGAGATAAGAGTTGCAGGAATTAACTCTGGCGTAGAACTCTTTGCGTCGAAAGTCTTACACACTTCATAAAGTGCATTCACATAAGGGAATTGTGATTATATGAGTGTTGGAGAAAATGTTTGAGGTGGGAGGGATTGGTTCAGAAATTATTTTAGGAACAACACCGATCAGTGAGATTATAAGGCTGTATATGGGTGGAAGGGCGACAGCAAAAGGAGAAGGTTTTTAAGGTTTTATTTACGCGAACCAGCTTTAGGTATTGTCCGTCTTTGTGCCCGTCAGTGATGTGACGAGCTTCTTACTTGTTATCGGGTGAAATGGTGGAGGAAATTCATAATTAATAATGGTAAATAATCAGAGACTACTGTGGAGCTAGTGGATAGGTTGTCGGTTTTTAGGTTTTTGCTTTAGACAGTAGCTTGACCTGCCTGTAGTATTGGTTGGATGGTATAGGCAAGTGTTCAGTCAGTTTAGTTAGTCTATCAGTATATGTAGTAAGGGGTCGTACTCGATTGGGATTCTGTTTCTGAGTTGCTCACAATATATTTGGTAAACAGGAGAATGTGAGGAAAAAAAGGCCGGTTGGTGTGGATGTGTGCTGTGGTTTTCTGCTCTTCAGAATTCGTTGAAAAGTTAGTCATTTTTTACGTTTTCTGGGTCTAGATGATGGTAATAACGGGTTCAGTGTGACACTGTTTTCTTCCGACTGATTGAAGCAGCTCGAATCGTGTGTTTACAGATGATAGTTAGAGGACAGCCCTTCTAAACCTATGTTAACAGCGCGCATGTAACTACGGTGACATATATATAGAGTTTCAATTGTGTTCTGTACTTCAATAAATATGAGAGTTGCATGTTGTATTGCAATACTTGCAATGTCATTTTTAAACACTACAGGACTGTAGTGTATGGCATTCTACATAATAGTACATCGTATGGAATCTTGTAGCATATGTATCTCTGCACTGTGTATTTTGTGCTTTTCCATATCGTAGAAATTTGAAACAATATATTATATAAGTCCAAGTGTTTTGTAGTTTCCCATATCAACCCTGTCACCGGCTTGTAGCACTGGTACTTTTGGTGCAGGTATGGACAGTATTGCGGGCAGTCACCGCTTCACACTTTTGTGCAGTATTGTCATACTTGGACTCTGGGTATATCGTTCAATTGCTGTATTTTAACATAAAAAAAATTGTGTACTAACGTTTTTGGTTATGTTTGACACGTGTACCGCAGCCTACAATCTGTATTCTAGTTCTCTGTATTCTTAGAAAACCAGGTTCATGGTGAGATACTCGATACAGGGTCGAAGACAATCCTCGGTATTACACACATTGAAGAGCATGTATCGCATTGTAAAATGTGATACAAAGTGTATCGCTATGTGTTAATGTTTTCTTCACCCTTTAAAGCATCTGTTCTCCAGACACACAACTCCTATTGTGGGTCCGACGGTTGCGATTGAAAGGCAAGATTCTCACTGTCCGGTTTGTGGTCTCTCATCGGGAATCGGACGGGTGTGTACGGATAAAAGGTGTTTTAAGCTGCAAAAAAAACATTAACTCTAATAGCGCTACACAGTGTACTATACTGAAAAAGTCAAAGAGAAAACCTACAACCCAATTGCAATGTTGGTGAATCACACCATTTCCCATTCAATCCAATAGAAGTCCAATTATCAAAGTTTGAAATATGAATGTGGATAGCTCACCTTGAAGAAGTAAATAAAAAGCGCTTACTACATTACGAATCAAAAATGATGTAAATGAGTAATCTCTACATTGAAACCCTTCGATATGCAACTCAGATCGTTTACCATCACACTTTTTACTGATAAAATCTTATTAGTATTTTGATACGCAACTCCGGTAATTACACTCATTGAGTACAAAAACATATACAAACATATCAAAAAGCTGACATTGCCGTTGGGGTAATTCAGTTTTCTGTCCCTTAAAATACAACATTCACTCCAACTGTTTTTCACTATTTTCAGAAAGAAGATTCAAAATCATAGCATTAACTTTGAAGTCAAATGATCAACGACACCATAGTATATACATTCCTTTGTCACTTTACTACCTTGTTAGCACCTATTTGTTAAACCAAAGAATAGGCAATTGATGTTTTTTATTATTATCAAAGAAATAAAAGCTTTATTAAAAAGCGAGATGGTAAACCATCTGAGTCCATGGGAACCAAAAAAGGCGTTTCATGCGGATGAAATGTGAGATAGAAATGTTCCCTTTCCGTAACTTATTATGCGTTAAAATGTTACTTCTAACCAATAAGCATTAACTTTGGTTAAACTCGCCTCCAATTTTTAAACAAAAAAAAAAAAAAAATGGACTTGACCTTCAGAGCATATTGAGACAAACCAAAAAGAAAATTTTAAATCGTTTCAACTCAGATGTCACAAGATAACAATTAACGTCTTTTATTATAATTTGGGTATAGAGCCCAAAAGGCTCAAACCAATAGGAAACTCTAAACATCGATCTTGCGACAAATGTTGAACATTCTAAGTAAAAATCCCATAAAGGAAAATTGAAAAGATTAAAATATTAACAACAACTAAATAGAGTTGGTTCCACTAAATAGAGTTTAAAATTTTAAAATAATCATTAAAACTGTTAGTGCATATTATCCTCCAATGTACAACATCGCTCTATATAAAACCTTTCCAATGTCAGTAGTCACCTCCCTAAAAAAAAAAAAAACTCAAAAAGTAAATCCCGGAGAAGACCAGAGAGGTATATCCAATAAACCGAGGTCCAAATTCGACTCCTGATCCAAATTCGACATCAAATCCGATTTCATTCTCTCGATCAAATTCGACGCCGAGTCCAAATTAGATCCCGAATTAGACTCGGAATTCGACCTGAAATTCGGACCGAAATTCGATGCTAAAAACGGTCCAAGATTGGCGTCCGTCGAACTTGTCGAAATATCTTCGGTATTCGAATAATTCAAAAATTCATTATTCTCCGCCGCAATTTCCGGACACACTCTATTTCCCGCCCCTTCATTCAAATCCGCCTCAACGGTAACTATTTCCGTTAAGCTCTCAAGAAACTCCTTCCCGTTTTCTGCAACTGAACCGAACCCTAATTGCGCATAGACCGTCGGATCCGACGAAATAACCTCTCCACGTGTCACTTTATTAGCTGCTTTCACTACCTCTTCCAATTCAGAATAAGTACTTTGCTCCGTATGCAGTAACTCGCTCAGAGTTTCTATGTCAGTTACGCATTTGGGCTTAACTTCCGAATCCGACAAATTTTTGGCAGACGAATCTGCGACCTTCGCGGAGCCTTCGGTTTTTAGTTTCGGCCAACCTGCTGACAGATACGACAAAAGAGATCTCTTGTTGTTGTACTTTCGGTGCTTGTGACTCCCTGACACTGCCGCCCGTTCTTTGTCGGCTCCAGTTTCAGTTACAGTTCCAATCTCAGTTCCAATTGCAGTTCCGCTTCCTAGTCTGATGACGTCATTTTTCCCAGCGTCGATTTCCACCACTCCCATTCCATGCGCCTCCGTTCGAATTATAGTTTCAGTTCCACGTGTCACAATATTATCGCTCGAAAAATAATTTAGGTTTTCCAAAGAGCCATCCTTGAGCAGACCGGCGTCTATTGAATCAATGACGTCATCATTTCCAGGCACGTGCGATCGTCGGTCCATGCAGCTTTGGAAAAAATCGTTTCCGGAGATTGTCGTATTCGTCACCGCCCAGCGCTCACTGTGTACGGATTGATCTTCACTGCTGATTGATCCGCAGGGTGAGATCGACGGTCGGATTTGACTCCCTGACGATGCTGACGCCATCGTACCGTCCGTACCGTCCATACATCTCGAAGGTGCCGCCAAATCAGAAAACGCCAACGGAATCGTGATTTTAGGTCTTGTACGGTACGGAACAGCCAAGAGAGCGGGAGCGTCCTTCCGGATGGGTGGCGTGGCGCGCAAAGAATGGCTGGTTCCCGGATTGCCAAGCTTTTGTCGTTTTCCTCCAGCATGATCTGATTCTCCTCCGTACGGATACGGATCCCATCCTTGTTCGGCGGCCTCTTCGGAGGACAACGATCCTCCGTTCCAGTTTTGTTTCTGGGAAAAGCCGTACGGAATGGTGGGAAACTGGAGAGACGTCGGCGTGGAACTCAAGAAAGAGTGCACGGAAGACACGTCAGGAGTGGCTCCTGTACGGACGTGACTGTGTCGATGGTTCCGGGTTTTGCGGAGGGATGGTACGGCGTATGTTTCGGTGCAGAGCGCCGTTACTGGACCGACCGCACGCGGAGTTTCCGAGGAAGTCGAGGTGCAGCGAGGTTCTATGTGAGAGGCGTCCGTAGTGCAGTTCAGGCATCCGTACACATTCGGCCGTTCGGTTCCACTGACACTGCCGGCCGGCGAGCGTTGGCGAATCAGCCGGCGAAGAGCTTCGGTTTCTGCCGCGCTCCAGGCAGACTTTTTACCCGGGGGAGGGGGAGGAGGCGGCGCCATGCTTCACTTTTGAATACACCCTTTCTTTCACCTCTCTCTCTCTCTCTCTCTCTCTCTCTCTCTCTCTCTCTCTCTCTCTCTCTCCCTCTCTCCCTCTCTCTCTTTGTCTTTGTCTTCCTCTTTTTCTCTCACTCTCTCCCTCTCTCTCACACACTCTCTCCTCCTTTCTCTTTCTTTTTCTCTTTACGCTTGCTGGTTCGTTCCGCGGTTGGTTCTAGTCCCTCTCGTATACCTTCTCTCTCTCTCTCTCTCTCTCTTTCTCTCTCTCTTTCTCTCTCTCTCTCTCTCTCTCTCTCTCTCTCTCTCTCTCTCTCTCTCTCTCTCTCTCTCTCTCTCTCTCCCTTTCGATCAATCTCCGAGTGCGCGACGAGGCGTCCAGAAATGCCCTGCGGTACCCCCCTATCCACTTTATTTGGGAAAGTGACGCAGGCGGCAAACTTGTCGCTTTTCGCAATCTTTGCCGTATAAAAGTCTCGAGACTACCGGGCAGGATGTGCCTTCTCCCAATACGACAAGCCAAGAGTCACTGCCCGGAAGACCTGCGTACGGTCAGCCAGTAGTCCAAAAGTGCCAAGCGAAGGAATGCTATTATGGCTTTGCGTACGAAACAAGTTTCGTTTGAGATAGGCGCACACCACATATAGCGTTTCTACGCCTCTTCGCACCCTAACGACAAATTTCGATTGTAACGGACAACGCCCCTTCGCTACACCGCCAATCGTTATTAGCGTTGTGTACGCTAATTCCGTCCCGCTTTTTTTTTTTTTATTCTCAAATAGAGTTATCCACACTATTTAAGAAAAACCCTAATTCCTAATTAGAATAGACGATTTCTTCGAAAATTTCCAAATTCCCAATTAGCGTAAACCACGCTAATTATTTGTATACGCTAAAAAACCTTACACGCTAATAACGATTGGCGGTGTAGCGCAAAAAGTTAAAAGGACCGGGGAGGAGAGTTTCCTCTAGAACGAAAAAATTTGTCGGTTGTGGTTCCCGAATATTTAAAATTTTCATAGCGCACGAACCCGGGAAGGAAAATAGATTTTAAATTTCACAAAGGAAAGAAATAAAAGAAAAAACAAAGAAAAGTGCCACACGCACTGTAATGTTACACCATGAATCGCTGATAGTGTTGATAGCACTATATCGGCGCCCCTAAATTACGACCCTTGAACCTTAAATAAAATCGATAGTACTTAATTATTCTACGCAGCACTACACCGTGAATCGTTATTCGCGTAAAGGTTTCTTTAGCGTGTAGGAACAATTACCGTTATTTACGCTAATTGAGAATTTGGATTTCTTCAAAAAAAACATACATACTGGATATTTACTTATACTAATTTGGATTTAAAAAAAAATAAACACCCGCCCCAAACTTGTCTACACTAATATAGGTTCTGTTAAAAATCTGACAAATTGTACACAAATCGTACGTTCACACCGTCGAAACGCGGTTGCCGGACGAATACGTGAGAACGTGATTTTTGACAGCCCGATTGCATCCCCTTTTTAGAGCGTATATTCTCATGCGTCCGTGGTTACTAAAACCCATTAAATATACTTTCTCACTTAAAAAGGTACATTTTGTACGGTCTGACACCAACCGTACAACACTCTATTCAGATGATAAAAATTGGAAAAGAACCCTAAATGGCGTAAAAGAAAAAACAGAATAATTTATGCTGTTTAAGAATTTGGGGAAAAAAAAAGGTATCTTAAATAGCGTCCATTACGCCAATACCGATTCACGGTGTAGTACCATGTATTATTTAATTAGTGTCAAATTACTTTAATTCAAGATCCTTAAATAGTGCGATATTCGAAATGTGTCAATCCATACTGAAAGTGCTCGTTATTTCGTATATTAGTACAAAAAAAAGTGTCAGATAACGGGGCGTCGGCACGCGAAAATGCGTGGCGACCACACGTGTAAGCACACTCAGATTTGGTTCCTAGTGTTAAAGATGTTAGATTTGACAGTCTGTGTCCATTTCCTGAATCTCAACAAAAGACGGGGGAAAATCGCATGTTGTCGACTATGTGAACACCAGGCTGTATGGACTACAGGATATTATCGGCTACTTATCGGCGATAAGACCGATGTCGATATATCGTACCAATATATCGATTATCGGGAACCCGAAAAAAGGTCCATATCGGTTATCGGTAAATCCTTACCGATACACAACACTAACATCTAGCTATATAGTGAAACATTAAATAGTGTTCAATAGATTTTCATGATTATTTGGACAGAAAGCTACTTCATTTTGTGAACCAATTACGGCTACTCACACGGAATAAGCCGCTCTAGAAATGTTTTTATGTGTCATTCTTTATTTTTTAGCGAAACCTTACACTCCCAAACAATGTCGGCCCTAAAATTTTAGCCATTGTCCTTTCAGCACTTGTACGCTTTTTAAACCTTTTTTTGGCGGTCTACAGTGGCGTCGGGCTACCGTACGGTACGCGCGGATCTCTTCATAACTCGAGCATCAGCCGCTGTGCAATCCGGGCATTTACCGAGGTAGGCTTTACTCTAGCGTACGTGACTCCTGTTTCGCAAACGGTAGCACTCGGCCCGGTTGGAAATGAAACTGGAATACCGTAAACGGGTTTCGCGGCAGATTTTGGCCGCTTCTCGGTTTACTGAAACATCCAACCCTGTTGAGCTTGCAGCCGGTTTAATGACTATTTGTTTTACTTTATGACTATTGTACTTTTGACGACGTGTACTTAATTGATTTTAACTTTTGCGTCATTTTGTTTACAAAAATGACAATCTAGAAGCTTTCTATTGGCGGAGAGCAAATTGAAATCGTACGGTAAAGTGATTTATATTTTCGAACTATTGAACTTCGGTCACAGAACAATATTAAAAAAAATCAAGTAGACAAAATCCGACTTAATTTAAGTTCGTATAGTTGTGGATGTTAGAGTACTGTACGGTAAGCGAGCATTTGTCCTCACCGTGTTAATCCGCTGGATCACAAGCGAATCCGATTCGAATTGATGAACGGTTTTAAGGAATGGACGTTACACCGCGAATCGTAATTAGAGTAATGAAAAAATTAGAGTAAAAAAACAAAAAAAAACAATTAGAGTAATGAACTCTAGTTTATGTGATAGAACTTTTTCACAGAGGAAGTTTACTCTAATTTATTTAAGTACTCTATATTGGGTTATGTCGGCAATAATTATCAGCGCTGAAATTATGAACACTAAATTACGTGGACGTATAAAATCTGTCAGTCCGTATAGTTTGGACGTCATTATGACGTTAGTATTATTTGTCGCGCTGAATGTCAGCTGATGTTCACATTGACGACGATGCTGTCGACGGACGAGAGTTATGCGAACGGCTTTTTTTCGATGTGATTGATTTTTCGTTTAGTGCGATTTCACGTGCGAGCGCGATTGTATTAAATCATTATTTGTACCTTTTTACTTAAAAAAGTACAATTTTGCACGGTCGAACGTCGTCCGTAGTCCACACTATTTAAAACGAACCTATATTACAATTCTGTTACGCTAATTAAACTTACCTAAATTAGAATAATGAAAAAACTAGAATCGTTTACTCTATTTGATGTCATAGAGTCGAAATTTCGAGCGACCGAATTAGAGAAATTTACTCTAATTACGATTCGCGGTGTAGCGTATGTTGCAATACTATAGTCCATTATGGATAAAAATTCTCAAACCAGGCTCAAATCAGTTAAACTCAATGAGGTTCAACCTCACGGATATAATCAATTAATTATGAATAAGTATTGAACTGAGGTTTTAAGGGTTTTTTAGGGTTTTTTAGGGTCGGCACTACCATTGTTGGGCGAAATTTACCTTTTGTAATATTATTTTTCCATGAAGATAACATCATTTTACTATTATATTAGTGGTTCTTTTAGATATTAACGATTTGAATTTATTAGTACGGATGCGCTATTATAATTTACAAATGATTTCTATGATTATTATAGTTATACTTCTCTTATACTTTTTAAGTATTACAATGCTATTTTATTAGAACCATTTATCACCAAATGATATATTTTAGATTTAAATCAACAAATGTACATTTTATTGTAACGTATTCTGAATGGTTAAAGAAAAATAAGTTTAGATGTATTAATTTTATGTAATTTTTCATATAATACCATAAATCTTGTTAAGGTTTAAATATAGCCACCCCTTGATGGGGAAACAATAAAGTCAACTTTAGAGAGAAAGTGAAAAAATGAAAAAAAAAATCAATGATTGGACCCTCTTCCCTCCCCTTCCTTTCATCCCTAGTCAATATACACACGTAGGATGAAACCAAATTTATCACTTTGAAACATCTTAGTGAATTTCGTAATGATATTAAAATTTGTTTTCTTGACTTATAAATAATCCAAAATAGTCAAAAAGTCGCAACTCATGGTTTACATACTCTCGCTTTGTTGTTCATAAGCTAGGAAGTCATTTTCCCTTAAAGGAGACACGAGGAAGAAATTCAAGAAAGGAAAACAATTTTGTCTTATTCACATTTTATGTGTGGTGACCGAATGATATGTGGAATCTTTCACTAAATCTATTTTAGGAAAAATCATCATATTGGATGACACCCTTGGTCTTGATTTTTTTTTATCTTTTTGTTTTTTGTGAGCTATGGGCTCAACCAACTTTCAAAGGATCATGGAGAAAAAATCCACTAACTGTTAAATATATGTTTGTATCTTTTATAATTTGATATAAGAGATAGTTTAATATATATTATAAGTGTATGACTCTGGTAGAATCTAAATCATAACAAATATATTCGTTCTCTTAAACGAATCAATTTACTTTTTTTAATGTTTTTTTTAAATTTCTTTTGTCCCAATATGTTTTTCAAATGATTTTTAATAAGCCAAATTTTACAATCCAAGATCATTAAGTTTGTAAGTTCAAGATGTAACAACATGTCCAACGAAGAATTTACTTTTTACTTTGTACTTATTTTTGAAAAAGAAACTCAACACACGTTAGGAAAAAGTGCATAGTCAAGTAAAGAAAGCAACCATTTTTTTTTTCAGTTTTACTTTCTTCACTTTTTTTTATATCCAGTTTTTCTTTCATAACCCAAATTGAACCATTCTTTTTTTCTTCTTTAATTTGTTTCAAACAATCCAAAATCGAAAATTCTTATTCATGTAGTTTCGAATCTAAAAACCAAATTCAAAATTAATATTTTAAATCCAAAGTTTTTGTATCATTTGTTGACTTTCAATTCATTCTGCAAAAGCTTGCATACAAATTCAGTTTTCTGTACAAGTCAAGTTAATTTAGTTTATCCTTTAATATCTATGCTTTATTTTTTAAATATGTCTGTGTTTTTTTATTTTCTTTTTTATTTAAAACGTTTTCCATTAATATTGTTTCCTAACAGCTATATCAAAACTAAATGAAACACTAAATAGATAAATATCTGAAAGTCAATTAAATTATACATTGAAGCTAAACTCAAATTCCCCTTCCCTCCCTTTTTTCCCTCTCCCATGTGTGTTTACCTCTCCGTGTTACCCTACCCTTAAACCCGTCCCTTTCACACTCCCTCAACCCTTCTGTCAAAAACTTACACGTCGGTCTAGTCCTTTACGTAGAAGTCCTTTGACCGTCGGTCCAGTCTTTTAGCCGACGGTCCAGTCTTTTGTCTTACATACATTTGTTAGAATCTAGACTAAGATTACTTTGTTACAGCGCACCGTAAAGCGCTTAGACTCCACAGTAATTAGCATTGTATATTTTGTATATAAGCGACTCTTCTCACTTAATGAAATCATCCCAAATACAAATCAATTCCTCTCTCCAATGCATTGATCTTTCTCTTGTGTACAATTTCATGGCTTCCGCCAATCCACCTCCAATATTACCCTCCTACCCTCTTTACTCTCTCTATGTCACTGTCCCCTATACCATTCCACGTCACCCTTCCGTCAAAACCTTTTATTCTTTTAATCTATCGTCTCAATCCATTCCCTACTCTCTTCCCTTCCCCCCCTACGCTCTTCCCTTCCCCCCTACGCTCTTCCCTTCCCCCCTACGCTCTTCCCTTCCCCCCTATTTCCTCGGCCCTTCCCCACAATCTCCTTCTCCTTCCCTTTCACTCTCTCTCTCTCCTACCCTGCCCCTTCACTTTACTCCTTCAACCTTCCCTCTCCCCCTTCATCTTCACCTTACCACTTCCCCTCCCCCCCCACTGTTGATTCAAATATACATATATTTATATACAAATGCTTATTATTATTATTATTATTTTATTTATTTTTAGGTTATTTTCCCAAAAAATCAAATTTTCATGAGCCACAGGAATAATGGTTTTCCCGCCATTAAGGGGAACAAAAACAACAAAAAAACAAAAAAACAAAATAATAATAAAGAATAAAAACGAAAAAATGAAAATAAAAACAGAAGGTAGAAACGAAAGTACGAATCTTAAAATCGAATGACAAAGTGAAAACACATTTGTGGTACATTTTACACTTTTTTTTTTGTTTTGTATTTTTAATATCCTTCCTCTCTTTCAAGTCGACAAATTATCTGAAAATGTTGGAAAGATCCGCCGTACAATATCCGTGGAGAGAAGATGACACTAGAATTAGAGTGGATAACCGTACTGCCATGATTTCCCACAGAAGCCATTGCTTGCATTCTGCTTAGGCACAAAATCACTATCCATTATTAGTATTATTATTATTATTTTATTTCTTTTTTGTTAACGATTTCTTTTTTTGTTTGTTTTTTTTTTCTTCAACAAAATTTATGACAAGAGAGGAGGAAGGTGGAAATGGGGAAAATCGCGGACACAATCATTGTACGGCGTAGGGGCGAAGAAAAGAGGTCAGAAACGGTACGGAGAGAATGGCCCTGTAGAAGCACTCTCATTGGACTACACGTACGCGTGATTTGAACGAAAGTCGAGAGGGAAACCGCCAAAAAACGAAATACGTCAGTTGACGGACGGTCCAGATTTGTGCGCAAAGAGCGAATTTGACGTCGCCGATTCTGGTACGGAAAGAAAGGTCTTTGAGAAATGAGAATCCTTTATTTTGACTATCTGCACACTATATTCGGTGACAACTAAGAGATCAGTAGACAATACAGTACACCGTGAATCGGTATTGGCGTAATGGACGCTATTCAAGGTACCTTTTTTTTTTTTATTCTCAAATAGAATTATCCACACTATTTAAAAAAACCCTAATTCCTAATTAGAATAAACGATTTCGTTGAAAATTTCCAAATTCTCAATTAGCGTAAATGACGGTAATTGTTCCTACACGCTAAAGAAACCTTTACGCGAATAACGATTTACGGTGTAGTGTCAACGACATTAATTGCTAATAATTGTTTTTAGCGCTTATAATCTAAACGATTCAAAATCAGCCACGCTATTAGTAACTGAATTAGAATTAATAACACTAATGTAAACCCCACTGTAATAATTCCTTTACCCTAAAAAGTAAAAACGATCCACAGTGTACTCTAGAAACGACAAATCATTCCCTATTTGCCGCTACTTATTTCAAGATGTTATGGCGATATGGAACTTAATGAAGCCGCAAGAATTTAAACCGTTTGATTTTATTGCCATGCTAAAGCTGCCAATCGTCGGCGCCTGGAGGTCTCCCGGAATGTTCAGAGGCCGCGGCAGAGATTCGCGCCACTTCACGGATACCACCACCACAAACACAAAATCTACGGACGAATCCAAATCCAGCATTCGTACTATGCTACTGCGCAAATGTGCTTCCAGAAACTACAGTACAGTACAGTGGTGGCATTCACACGAAAAAATTTGAAGGATGTCCGTACCGCCGAGAGTGAGCCAAGATTAGACAATCTCGGCAATGCTTTCCGTACATATGGCGTAGGCTTAGATGTTAGATCTAACGTCAGCTGTAGATAACTCGATATATACGTCCAAAGTCCAAACCCAGTCACAACTCATCCTTGCCTGGTTTGCGCCACGTTTCACCTTCGGATTGAAAAGAGGGACATTTTTGATAACCGTTATCGGACTTTTGCCCAAAGCTATTTCCGAATATTGGCGGTCCTTGGCTCGCCGGTGCGTTAATACGATGTCGCTCACAGAATCTCGCCTTTTAAAAGCGGCGCACAGATGTACGGAATAAAGGGAACGGTACATGTGCTTTCCTGTATTTCCACAACATGAGAGACGCTTCCAATCTTCCGGCAAAATTTCAGGTGTGAATAGAGCTGCTGGCCAGTGGATAGTTTGTCGGGACCTGCCGACATTGTCACGTGGACTTCACTGTCGTGACACGTTCGGGGTACACGAAGCTTCGCATTGGTGGAATTAATATTTTTCTGTCTCTGCCGCCCAGACTTCTTAGCTTCTGGCGCCACGACAGCAGGAGAGCATTCACTTTATAAGCAGAACCTGCTTGTCGTGTAGGACTCCGTCGGCTCTCCGTACGAATAAAATTATTTTAGGGTTGGCTCCATTAAAACGTTCGTTTTCGGTTCATAAATCGCTTTTTTACGCGATGATCCGATTGGTTGGTCCATCGGATGACGCGGAACGTATTATTGACAATTCCAAATTCGCCTCTAAGAACGAAAATATGTGAAATGTCTTTTTAGTTTTTTACGCGTCATAAAAGTTTTTTCGGGATCAACCCCCAAATTGGGCGAATCAATTTCCTTTTGCCGTAGGAAAGCTTCTCAAAATTTTCACGGGCACTTTTAGTGTACCCAGTATTATTTTCCCTCCGTACATTATCCACACCTAAGAACATGTAGGTCCTTCCGATTTCCCGCCCGACTTCCCAATCATTGAGCTTTTGCAAAGACTATTTCATGGGGATCGCCGGGTGTTCCCACAACGATAATTTTACGATCCAGAAATTGGCTGGGTTCCGCGGGAGGGCCAGAATCCCACATCCGTACAAGGGTCAAGTCCTTTTATTAATATTATTGTCGTTTCTATCAAGTGTATTCATGTGGAAGTAAAAGCTTAAAGTCTACATGGACGAGTGGCGTCTATTTATGTTTCCATTCCGTACTGTGGCTCCGTTGACTATATTTCTGTACTTGCAAGCCCCGCTACAAATCACAGTTTCGGCTTCTCCTGTCGCAGCTTCCAATCGCCCCCTGCGATTGACTTTTGTCGGCAAGAGACGCAAGGCGACAAGGCCGCGGCTGGCACGTGCCCCGCGGCCCGTGGAGAAGCGTTCGCCGCAGTCGCCCTCGTCCCGTCCTCCCGCCATTCGGCCCATGGCGTCGGAGGACAAGGCCGGGTCCCGCCGCCCGTGGACTGCGCCGGAGGATGCGGCGCTACGGCGCGCTGTGGAGGCGACTGGCGGAAAGGAGTGGGTCCGTATGGCTTCGCACGTGCCAGAACTTGCCGGCCGGTCTCCGAAAAGCTGCCGGCGGCGGTGGCTGCAGCATCTCGACCCGCAGGTGGGTTGCGTCGGCCGTACGGATTAGCAGATTTGTCGTATGCGCGGATGGACGGCTGGCCAATGCGGGGGCTTCTGGGTGTTGTGACGTGACAGGTCTGCCGGAGGCGATTCAGCGAACAGGAGAGCCGTACGGTCGCCGTGGCGCACGTGCGGTACGGACCAAGCTGGGCGAGAATCGCGCGGGAGCTGCCGGGCAGAACGGACAACGCGGTCAGAGTGAGTCACGAGTCCGCACGTGCCGGATTTGGCGGCTAGCGGGCGATGTCGGTGATGCGCTGACGTGGAAAAGCTACACGCTACTGTGGCATTGCGCGCAAGTTTTGACGATTTGTGCGTTGGTGGTTGGTTGTTTGTTTGTCGTTTGCGCAGAACCACTGGCACAGCTCGCTGCGAGCGCGGCAGGCGGAGATGCTGGCGCGCGTGTGGGGGGACCCCACGGTGAGGCTTGAAGTGTACGATCCTACGAAAACCTTGTTTATTTTAAAATTCACGTGCCGAAGTGTTGCTGGAATTTGATTGGTTTTAAACGCTTGGAATTACCGATATTCCATGTTGTATATCGTTAACTCGCACTGGCTGTACCATTTGGCGTCTCCGTACCGTACTATGAAATACTACAGTACACCACGAATCGTAATTAGAGTAGTGAAAAAATTAGAGTAAAAAAACTAGTGTTGTGTATCGGTAGAAACTTATCGCGATAACACCGATACCGATAGTTATCGGTTATCGAATGGTCAGAGGTTCCGATATATCGGTCTGGGACCAACAAATTCCATATCGGTAATAACTTAAAAAATATATAGTATGCATACAATAGTACTTTATAACATACTGTATTATTTTATTGATTTTATATAGCGTGGCATGCCACGTATGAAAATATGTTCCGTTACAGTTTAACTGGAATTTATTACGTTAAACGCTGAACATAAACGTTGGCCGGTTAACTCTACAAAAATTTTACTGCGACGTACGGTAATTTACTAAAAAACTGGTAAACATGGAACTGGAAAAGGACGGCGGACACAAAAGTACAACGGACGCAAAATAACATTCTGCGCGCCGCCGGAATCGAACGGACGACTTGGAATGAGAAAACACGAACGGACGGGCCAGCGTGAGCGCCGGCATCCCGGAATGGCTCTTTTGGCAGCTTTTACCAAAAAAGTCGACAGATTGACACGTGGCAGGTCCCCAATGGATCTCAAGGAATTAAGGGACAAAGCCATGGCGTCGGATGTGAAAGGTACATCGTTTTTACTGGATCCGTATCAAAATCGTACATATCTCATGGCGGCTATTGTACTTTCCGTGCTTGTACACGTCCGGAGAATATGATGTACAGTTGAGTGTACAGACCGTACATTTATCTGTACGGTCCGTACAATTATTGCCGATAATTATTGTTATCGGCAATATCGCCAATAAGTACCCGATATTATCGGCTAATTATTGGCGATAAGACCGATTTCGATATATCGTACCAATATATCGATTGGATACCCGAAAAAAGGCCCATATCGGTTATCGGCAAATCCTTACCGATACACAACACTACTAAAGTTGCTATTGGATACAATCAAATATCGAATATTCGTTCCATTTACGTACCATAACGTACGTTATTGTGAAACAGCATTGCTCTCATCATATTTGTACCTTTTTACTTAAAAAAGTACAATTTTGCACGATCGAACGTCGTCCGTACTCCACACTATTTAAAAAGAACTTGTATTACAATTTTTTACGCTAATTAAACTTACCTAAATTAGAATAATGAAAAAATTAGAATCATTTACTCTATTTGATGTCATAGAGTCGAAATTTCGAGCGACCGAATTATAGTAATTTACTCTAATTACGATTCGCGGTGTACTGTACAGTACAGTACAGTAGCATCGCATCATACCATCCTTGCACCGAAATGCCGGATGCATCGATATCGTCTTCAGTGCTGGCTAACCTGGAACTGAGGTGAGATGCCACGTGTCACTTGTCCGTTTGTCCACTGTATCTGTTGTCCCTTGTCTTCTTCTGTGCAATGTTTGAACCATTTTTTTTCTCAACCGGTGACCCTGGAGGCTCCGGTGGATGTGACATTTTGAGTCGGTGCCTCGACTAGACTTTATGTGCATAACTTTTTACCAAATTAAAAATATTTGACAAGGGGAAACAATTTAATTTTTTTTTAAGGAATCCATTCACCACCCGGTTACTGGTATACGGAAAAGGAATATCTTTACATATGGGTAATCTGCACACTGTGGTGACATTTAGGGTTAGGATTAGGGTTAGGGTTAGGTTTAGGGTTAGGGTTAGGGTTTAGGGTTAAGGTTAGGGTTAAGGGTAGGAAATGCGTTAGTCTTTGGATTTTCTGAGTTTTATTTTATGGTTTTACCTTTTTCCTGCCTTTAATTTCTATATTTGTTGGATTGATAAAAGTTATTTGTTATTAGGGTTTCGGATTCAAATGTGGTTTTTAAGGAATCTGAACGAGTATTAAAACGTTTTTTCCAAAGAAGAATGACAGGTGTGACATGAGCGCCAACGGAATCAATAATTACTAGAGTTTTCTTATTAGTGTGTCAATTTTGTTTTGTTTGTTTGTTTGTTTTTTTATTTGCTCTTTTTTTTTTCCAATTATGTCGGTGTTTTTAAGGGAAAAGGTAGACAGTTGGAAACAAGTGAAAAATTTACAAAAACATTCCCCTTCTCTTCCCCCCCCCCCAACCTCCCCCTCCTCCTCCCCCTCTCCCCCCCCCTCTCCCCCTCCCCCCCCGCCTTTTTTGACAGCCCTGGATTGTTTCATGAACTATTTTGTCTTTTCTTGTCATCAAATTTAATCCCTGTTTAATAGAAATGGTTCATATCATAAATTGTCTTTTTCTGCAAGTGCCTTTTTTTAGGTTTTTTGGTAAAGTGAATTACCCATCCCTATGTATTTACGAGAATGATATTATTTTATTGACGTTTTTGAGATGAATTTGTGGTTTTTTTTTAATTCTATTTTATTTTGCACATTAGAGTAATGATTTGGTGAGAGTCCTTGTGAAACCATGTTAACCACATTAATTTTGGTGCAAAATTACAAAAGAAATACTAGTAATAGTGTGGATGTTGTAAAGTGAACTCGATAACTCTTTCAAAAATCCATTTTTTTCGCAAAACCCCTAAAACCAGTGAAGTAGAGTGAATTTTAAAATTTTAGTAAACAATTAAAATCTTAAAACTCATGAGGTACCGGCAAATTGATATTAGTGTAGCCATGGGGTTCATTTTAGTGTTATCAATTCTAATTTAGGTCGAAGGAACGTGGACGGTTTTCAACCATTTACCAAATCAGTGTTAAGGTTCAACGCTATTTTATGTTTAGGGGCCAGAAAATAGTATTTACCGCTAATAGCGATTGCTTGACAAATCATCTGGACATTATATTATTTTTCTTTGCAAAAGTTGGAAATGATTCATGTACACAAATACAGTTTAGCTATATAGGTCACAAACCAAAGCTTTGCACATCATATACTGTTTTTATGCGTGTTTGAAGTTTGAGCTCACATCATGAGTCCACATCATCATCATGAATACTTGCATTGAGGGTACTATTGTTCGACGTGAATTTGTATGTTGTATGCTTTAATGTGTATCCACGTTATTTGTCCGTTCCGCTAATCAATTGGAGCAATCTCCCTTAGATGTATTGTAAATGGTGCGATTTAAAAAAAAATTGTAGTTTAGTGTATGTTATCGTAATGCAGTGTAGTGTATATTGTATGCTATACATAATATAATTAAGTGTAGCTATACTATGTCATGCACAAACAAAAAACAAATGCTCAAACGCAAATGTGCAAAACAACGGGAATGTCATGTGAAACTTCCCAATAGTAAATACAACTTAGTACGATTTAGATTCATACGAGTTAACTAATTTTGGGCACCAAGAAAACGTGCGAGAAAAAAATATGTTTTTTGTGTGGAAGATGAAACGATAATTTTGTTGCACGTGTTCAATATTTCCTGGGGGGGGATCCTGAAAGAACCCTAAAAAACAAATGCTCATGCCCGAAACCTCCCATAGTAAATGCAATTTAGTACAATTGCTTTGAATTTCCTTTGAGGTAGTTGGGCACGACATTTGCACTAAATTGCCAGTCGTTAATAAAGTTACTACCCCGGATCCGGTCTCGACTTTTTTTGCCAAAAATCAAAAAATAGTTATCAATACTATTTAAGGGAGTGGATTACAATCTGCCACGTCTCCTTGCACCAAATTAGTCTTATAAATTTATAATTTCGCCTTGACACTAATAAATCTTTAGCAAAAATAACGATGGGCAGTGTAATTTTAACATTTGATCCATACATCGAAAAACCGCCTCACATGAAATAGGGTGGACTTTAATGTTTTCGAATACAAACGGGCGTCGACTCCACACTTTTGGGGGTTATCGTAATTAGAGCGGGTTTGGAGGAACTTCTTGAGTCAAAAATTTGTGTGGATTTACATTAGAATATGTACAAAGCCCGTTGACGAAAGGAAGTGTAGGAGACTAATGTACATGAAGCTGGTCCGTTGATGTTTCAAGTTATAGTCCACACTAATTTGTGTGTCAGTTACTGGAGAATTGAAATTTTTTGTGGCTTTTAGGGAACTTGCGTTGCCTTACGGGGACACATAATTTGTGTATTTATTGGTTTTTTTTTTTGTTCTTGTTTTGCGACTGTCCCATGGTTCAGTTGAAGGCACACTACTTCCACACTAATAATGGTTTACAGTAAGAAAGAGGTTGAAAAAGGAGTGGACCGTAACATCGTTACCTTCTTTTTGGGTGTTAACTTAGAATGATGAAGATCCTAGAAATGCATTTGAAATAATTAAATTTGCATTTGAAATAATTGGCTTAGGTTCGTGGTTACGTTTTGTTTGCACGGGGATTTTTTTTCTCTTTGTTACTGGTTCTTAACTTGTATTTTTTTTGTTTTTTTTGGGTACAATGGGGAACATACAGTTGAACTGCATTTGTCTCCTCGAGGATAACGACTTTTTTACATATAAAACCAGAAAATTCTGAAATTCAACTCTAAAATTAAAATAGAGTTTACTTCAAATTAATGAACTCTAATTCGAAAGTTAAGTAAAAGTCAAAAATTACTAAAAGAAGGTTTTTAGACTCCTTTTAAACCTGAAGGATCCTATGGGACTATAGACCTAGCAACGAAACTTTTTTTTGGAAGTTCTTAAGAAGTTTTCTAAGGGGATCGAGGTAACTTAAAATTCAACTTTAAACCCAGGAAGCGACAAAGGAAAGGAAGACAGGAGAGGAAAAAAAGTAGGAGAGAAAGAAAAGGAGGGGAGAGGGACAAGAAAGGGAGGAAAAGAATAAAAGGAAACAGACAAGGAAGTGGAGGAATAGGACAGGGGCACCGAAAAAGGCGGAGTAGGTGTAGGAGGAGGAGAGAGGAGTAGGTGAAGGAAGAGGAGGAGAGAGGAGTAGGTGAAGGAAGAGGAGGAGAGAGGAGGGGATGGCGAGAAAGGAGGACATGGTGAAGCTTATCAGTGCAGAAGGGTTTGAGTTTGTGATTGACCGGAAGGCAGCGATGGTCTCTAACACTATTAGAAACATGCTCAGCTCCACAGGTGGCTCTCTCCTCGGATCACGTTCGACGTCTGGCAAACCGCCTGATCTGCCGTTCCCCGGTTTACGCAACCTGATTCCCCCCTGCAACGACCTTCCCTCCCTCCTTCTCCCTCCTTTTCCGCCCCTCCCCTCCTTCCCTTCGCCTTCTCCTTTTTCTCCCTCTCCTCTGATTTAGGATATTTCCACTAATTTTAATTCCCCGCGGTTCCTTCCACTTCTGAAGCCTTGGCATTTGAGGAGAGAGGAGAGGATTTTAAGAGGAGGATGAGAGGAGAGTCGAGACGACGTGAAAGCGAGCGATTCAACTGGACAGCGATTTTGTTTTCCCCTCATGTTCGTTAGGTTTTTAGGGAGCCGTAGCTTTAGGGATTTTTAGGGTTTCTTTGCAGGCAGTTTCACGGAGACTGACACGGGCGAGGTGAAGTTCCCGGAAATTACGGCTCCGATTTTGGAAAAACTTTGCCAATTTTTTCACTACAAGCTGCGGTACAGCAATCCCGCAAAGTACGGCACTCTCTCCTTGCCATTTTGGGTTTTTGGGGTTTCACAAGTTTTTTTTACAATCCTGCAAAGTACATCTTTCTATCCACACCATTCAAACCAAACCAAACCAAACCAAACCATCTGAACCTAATTTAATGTTGTTGATTCGTATTCCACGTTAATACTAAGAATTATTATTGTACACAACAATGTTTACGCTGTAGTTACATTTTGTAATTTGATACCCCTATACCGTGGATAGAAGCGGTACGTCTTGTGGATAAATGCCCTTTTTGGACCTTTAGATAATATCACTTTTCATTAAGAATAAAGAATAGAGAAAAAAAAAGTAATAAGATTTGATTAAAGAAGCACAATGGTAAACCATCTGAGTACTACACCGTGTATCCCTATTAGCGTCAATGTTTTTTTTCCCACTTAAAACATCTTTTCTCGTTGTGCAGTCGTCAGATTTTAAATCTGACGGTTGCGATTGAAATGTGAGATTCTCACCTTCCGATTGGCGATCTCCCACCGAAAGTTGGACATGTGTGTACGGAGAAAAGTTGTTTTAAGTGGAGAAAAAGACATTAACACTGATAGCGATACGCGGTGTACCGTAAAAAGAAAAATGAAAAGCAAATACTGTGTGATGTCGATACGGATTTATATCCACTAAAAGTCAATAAAAAAAGAAACTAAAATATGCATTATTGCAGTCTTTGCTTTACTTTGTCCTTTTCCTCGTCAATGATCGATATTGTACTGACCACACTAATTATTGTTTGTTGAGTTTCCCTAAAATCAGTTAATCTGTTTGAAATCAGTTTGGTTAATTTGTTTGCTGGAACTTAAACCGTAAACCTGTTGTCTATGTTTTATTTATTTATTATTTATTTTTTCTTATTTTTTCTGTGGGCAGTCAGAAAAATATCCCCGAATTCAAAATTGAACCGGAAATCGCGCTGGAGCTCCTGATGGCGGCAAACTATCTGGACACTTAAAATATGTTCTTTTTTCTTTTCTCTTTTTTTTACTTCTTTTTTTTCATTTTTTCTTTTCTCTTTTTTTTTTCTTTTTTCTTTATTCTATTTTCCATTTTCTTTTTCTTTTCTTTTCTTTTCTTTTCTTTTCTTTTTCTTTCTCTTCTCCTTTTTCTCCTTCTTTTTCTTTTAAACGAGACTATTACTCGAAAGGTCACACTATATTGCGTCTCCTTTTACAATAAAATTGATATCTTAGCCTCTGCATGTTTTCTTTTTCTTTTTCTTTTTTTCCGGTCTTTTTTTAATTTTGAATCCATGCAGTGTTTTCCTCTTTTAGTGACGATGCATAATCATGCAGGCAAATAATGTCGGCAGTTTGGGGGTTTTTTCTCACAGTAAGGGGTTTTCAAACTTTTAGTTTGCTCTCTTTCCCTCTCTTTCTCCCTCTCTGTGTGTCTCTCCCTTTCTCTCTCCCCCTCTCACTCTCCCACCCCTCTCTCTCTTTGTCCTTCGCCCTCTCCCTTTCTCTCTCCCCCTCTCCCCCTCTCCCCCCTCTCCCTCCTCCCCCCCTCCCTCCCCTCTCCCTCTTTCCTCTCTATCTCCTTCTCCCTTTCACTTTTCCCTTTTTTTTCCTCTCACTCTCCCCTGTCTCTGCCTCTCCCATTCTACTCCTCTCACTTCCTCTCCCTTCCCCCCTTGCCTGTCTTCACTACATCGCTCTCTCTCTTCCTCTCTCCGTCTCCACCTCTCCCTTCCCCCTCTCCCCCTTCTCCCCCTCTTCCCCCCTCCTCCCTCTCTCCCCCACTCCCCCCTCCCTCTCCCCCCCTCTCTCTCCCCCTCTCTCTTTCTCCCTGCCCCCGAGATGGGCTCCAGTGACGCCTCCCTCTACCCCCTCCCTCTCTCCCCTTCCCCTCTCTCGCCCCTCTTCCCCCCCCCTCTCTCCCCCTCTCTTCATTTAAGAATTCCTTTGGGTTACAAGTTGTCTTGAAGAGAATAAGTTAAAGATTGTAAAGGACATGGAATTTACGGATAATTTCACCCCTTTTATTTTCGTAGATCCATCCATTTTTTTTAACGCTTGAACTTTTGTTGTTTTTTTCAGTTCTCATGTCGATTGTTTATATTAATTGCTCACATTTCTCTTTTCCTTTGGAAAAAAAAAGGAAAAACAACAACTTTTGTCCTCTCTTTTTTTTCTTTTTTGTCTTCCTTTTTTTTTCCATCTTATCTTTGTTTTTTTTTTCCTTCCTATCTTTGTTTTTTTTCCCCTTTTTTATGCGTTCCTTTTTTTCTTTTTTGTTTTGTTCCTTTTCTTGTCAGTTAAAAGTCAAATTGGAAATATAGTAGAGAGCTAAGATGATTTTCAACATAGAAATCTCGAGTTTTTGTCTCTTCTGTTGTCCAGAAATTATGTGCGGCGCTAGTTAGCAGTAATTGTGTGAAACAGTAATTTAGGTGAATTAGTTATTTAGTACATTGCAGTACAAAGGCAAGAGAAAACCTTGAATTAAAACCATAATTTCAGTGTCCTATATCGTAGGCCTATATTATATGCATAATGTACATTTTTTTGTCTTACATGTAATGAATCTGTATAGTTCAGGTTGTTAAAAAAACATTGTCAATTTATGATTGCGTTGTACACCCATCGTAGAGAATCAAACTGGTAAACTAGGAGGTGTGCTTCAGGGAATTCAATTTCGTTGTAAAAAATTGTTTATATTTGAGACTCGATAAATCGGAGTGACTAAGATTCACATACCTCAAATAGAGTGTCAAACTTGGATAGGTACAATTTAGGTGTAAAATAAACAATAAGATTTTTACATTCTTACATTTGTAACAAGAGCACACAGGTCAAGTCATTGGTCTTTCCGCGTCAAATACGTAGTTAACGCGCCTTATTATCAAGCTACACAATTAAACTCTAACGGTCTGTCCACCTCAACTGTAATGGAAAACTTTCTCGAGTGCTCGAGCTTTTCGACGACTCACCTCATCTCCATCTTCGGAGGCAATCGTTGACTCTTTGAGTTTGTCCTCCAGCCCTCGAAGAAGCTTTTCCATTTGAAGGGGCATGATCCACTTAAATCGTTTGATTTGGAACGAGAGGTGTTTGTCGAGCCTTTGTTCCCTCTCCTCACCTTTCTGTTGGATCCATGGTTTATGAGCTTCTTTGAGACATCTTTCCTCCAAAAACCCCACACTTCAGGTTTTGATCTTCTGTTTAAAATGGTTTCCTCAAGTTTCGCGAACACATTCCTTGTTGTGTTCCATTGCTTCTCTGAATGACGCATCTCATTGGTTGTTTCCAAGCTTGCTTGGGGAATCCGTTCTACAGCTATGGGAGGAGTCTTGCACCATTTATTGGCTGGAGCTATTTGCATCCAACTCTAAAGTGCCTTCCACGACCATTTTTCACCACACCTGTCTGGCAATGCTGGTGAAGGGGGTGGTGAAGGGGGTTGTTAAGCAGTTGCTCATGGTCCTCAAGCTCTTGTACATCTACGGTTGGATTGGGGGGTCTTCAAATAGATGTGGATATCACTTTCAACAATAATGAGCGTGATGTTAACTTTCGAGAACTCAAAAGTGGATCCCTAATAGACCAAATCTTCTTTTTTTGTTGGTGCATGTTATTCTCGGCAGAGCTCTCGTATCTTTCCTCTTGGAGGTCCCTTCGGTGATGTTGCCACCATAGAATCTGGAACTGGAACTCGCCAAGCCGATCTTTTTGTGGCACCTCCTTTCGCTTCTCTTTATGAACACCGCTACATCTTTCTCTATGTTTTTATTTCCTTTGATCGCGGATGATTACCATATTGTGGTTCCCCACCATTTCTCTACCTTTCATCATTTTGCATTGGAACTTTGTGTGATCAAATTTTCTGTTAAACCCTCTTAAGTGTTTGGCTTGGTGCCTACAAGGTTGGCGCCCCGAACTCCTCTCCCAATGGGTTTTCATACCGCATCTCCAACGAAAGGTATTAACGCTTTATGTTTCCCATAGGAGCCCTTTCTCTTGTTAACCAAAATGTGGGAGATGCGCTGTTAGAGGACCTCTCACAGTGTGAAGACCTTCCTAAGCTTTCGAACTCACAAGTCTCGTTTGCAATCCTCAGTCCTAGTTTTGCTCAACTTCCCCTCCATCTCGGTGAAGCCTTTCCCCCAACAACTTGGACGACAACATGGGATGTTTTTGCATGTCAACAAGTTAGTATCCCGATTTTCAACGAGGATTCAGGTTTGATTACCGTGGCTAAGGTTTCCCCAACAAAATATTTGGGTAGTTCGCCTTCGGTGTCGTCCACCATGACCATTTTGTTTTCTTTTCGATGACACCCCACTTCTAGCTCTAGTCATCCCTAAGTAGAGGAGAGCCTATTTCTGTTTCATGAGGCGCATCTCTCGGCTCGCTCACTACTCGCGCCAAACATCGGAAATCGTGTTCCACTTTTTCCCTCTCTCATCGCCGACAACAATTTTCATATGTTGTTACCCATGTTAGAGCCCCATGTTAGAGCAGTTGGTGATTGTCAAAATTTGTGCTCTCTTAGACGCGCTACCCTTTGCTCAATCGTGTGCTCGTTTATGTTCGTGTTCTAGGCCTTGGCACGTGCATGGGTGCAAGCCACACCACCTTTTTGGACAATTCGTTTGAAGTATGGCTTTTTTACGTGTGCTTTACGGCTATGTTAATGTTTGCCTCACCCACCGCTTTTAAGGCAACACATTGTGTCTTCAACCAAATGATTCATTTGAATGGAATTCATTTATTTCGTTACTCACGTAGCGGAGAAAATAATATCGCGCTTGATTTGGTGCAAGATGCAATTGTCGCCGTCGACATAAAAACATGCTTCATTGAGAAACAAGAGGTTTCTCCTCCTTGCTCCTGTCTAGTTGTCTTCGAAGTACTTTGGTTGAATTCGTTTTCCTCCATAGGTTTGGGAATTCTTTGGGTAACGTGGTCCTCACAAATACAAATGGATCCCACATTTATTATCTTGTGGCATTGCATACTCGTGTGACGGCTCGAGACGCAATGACTTAGGAGAGAGCGAGATTACGCCTCTCAATTGTCCCATTTGCTATAGATATTTTGAACCCTTTGGACAGCTCCTTTGACGGATTCTTATGCTATTGTTCGCTAAAAAACATTTGCATCTAAGGGTTTGGAGAGCCCTCCATTGAGCCTTCTCACGCCTTTTTCTTGTAAACGTGTATTAACTACCCTTCAACAAAGTTAAGCTGTGACTCTCCTTTTGCGAAACACGGTGGCTGATGATAGGCGGGGCCTCCTAGATCTTCCACCAAGGGAGCTAATCCATATCCACAATCTTCGGAGGTGTAGACATTTTATTTTGTTAAGATTGTAGGTAAGCATGTATTGTAGGTTTCTTCTTTTTGTGGGTAATGTTTTTTGGTAGATTTAAATAGATTCCGTGGTTACTTTTTGTAGTTAACGTTGACTTCTTAGTTTGTTCTCCATGCCTTATTTTCTCTTGACTTGCGTAGTTTGTAAATGTTTTGTTTACTACCCCTTTTGTATCCTGATGTTATTTTGATCTTGAGTGTTGCTATAAAGTTTACATCTTCCATAATTTTTATATCCTTGGCTTGAAACGGAACTTTGTGTCAACCGTTTGTTGAAATTGACACCTTTGTAAGTTAGAATGCTAGAGAAGTGGGTAGTGATTAGTTTGAAAAATTGTGGGTTGTGTAGAGTGTACTGCGATACCATGCGCATATTTTATGGCCATAGTCCATTTGGTAGTGTTGGGTATCGGGTAGTTTCATATCGCTATAATTTCGATATTCGATGTATTGAATATCGATCGAGCAAAGTCCTCGATATATCGTACCGCGACCAACATAAATTATCGCGATATATATCCGGGTATATATATATGAAAAAAAAAATCCGGGAAAAAAAAAATCTGGATATTTAGCTTCTCCATACATGGTCTCGATATATCGATTATCGGGTACCTAAAATTCGATATATATCGAATATCGGCAATAGGTCCTCGATATCCAACACTAATTATTGAAGCAAAAGAAGACGAGCGTACAAAAAAAGAAAAATTATAGAAAGTACAGCCTGAAAAGTAACCGTTCATGTTACGCCAAGTGGACATTTGCCAGTGTCAGTGTACTTTTGTTTTGGTTTTGTTGCCCCAATATCCGTTAAACAAAACCTAATACTACCGTACTGTACTTTATCACAACATTGATTGCCACGACGGGAAGTTCAAAACAGAGTTCGTCCAAAGTCCAAACTCAAATTGTCGTTTACAAAATACTGGATTGGCCGTACAGCAAAACATTCCACTTGACATTTTCAGACCGTTAGATCTGAATAGAAAATGGCCTAGAACAAGGGCTGCCAAATGTACGAATCTCAATGGCCACCTACTGAAACTACAGTACAGTACTATCTTTCATCGTTGACCTAAGTCTACTGCAAACTGCAAACTGCGAACTGTACGAAACTGTGGAGCATGTGAAGTAAAAACGACTGCGGTACCGATTTGGAAAAAATAAAACCGGATGATGCACAAATTGCTAAACTGTAAAATGTCTTCCAAAGCTCTACTAGGTCAACAAAGCGTGACACGTGGTAGCTACCTAGTGTTGAAGAAAATGGAGGACCACTTCTACTGAATTCCACAAGTTTACCACCTCCAAGATATGTCTAATCCATCAAACTATCCTATGGCACTAAACATACAAATGTTAAAATCAACAAGTTTCACCACCTCCAAGATAATATGTCTACTCCATCAAACTATACTGTGGCACTAAACATACAAACGCATCCTTGCGTCAGCCTCTAGCCGAGCCGCCAATTCTGCCTGAACTGCGTCAGCGACTTCTGAAACTCCTCCCTTAGAGTCTCCTAGGTCCACCCTCTTTTCTTCCTTAAATGCGAAAGACTGTCGACTGCAAGTAGAGGAACAGGAACAGGAACAAGAACAGGAACAGGAACAGGAACAGGAGGTCGAACTGGATTGTTCCTGCAAGTTTTTATCAAGTTTTTATCAAGTTTTTATCAAGTTTTTATCAAGTTTTCATCAAGTTTTTATCAAGTTTTTATCAAGTTTTTATCAAGTTTTCATCAAGTTTTTATCAAGTTTTTATCAAGTTTTTATCAATCACATGAAAGGAAAAAATAGCTCCACCAACCTTAACCTTAAACCTTAAGGAATGTGTCTGAACCAATGCGACAAAAAAACATTGTCTTACCCGTAAATGTTTTCGTGTGCGTGTTTAATGATAAGGTCTTATCATCGCTTACCGGTTTCAATGGAGATGATAACGAAAGACGCCTTGGTTTGGGTCGAAAAAGCGTCGTGTTTGGTGGATGCATTCGACCTTCATGCATTGCATGATGTGGATGTTGATGTTGGTTTTGATTTCGATGCAAACCGTAAGCTGGTAGCAAATTAGTGCAGGTTCCTGCAAGATAAAATATTTTTCCGCATCAAACATTGGCGAAAAAAAAATTATCCTAAATTTCATTTTCACTTTGTCAATCTACACATGAAGCGAAAGAGAATTTGTGTATTTACAGTACAAAAAACCACAAATTTGTCCTGGTACCTCAGCAGCTCCATTGTTAAAAGGCTACATTCATCGTCCCGTAGGTACGATACTCTAGAATTGTAACAATTAGTTATGGAATCTGTAAAGTTGGTCCTTAGTTTGTAACCCAATTTAAACTAGGTCAGTCATTATCAACAACATCATGTAGAAAGGAAAAGGAACAGAGCAGATTATTCACCTTGTGTCAGCTTTCCACTAGTTACTGGTTGTACATTACGAGGCTGGAATAAAAAGCTTGACTTGTGAGGCTGGTGGAGGCTGACAGGAAAAGGAGTTGCTGCTCGGTTGAAGATACTATGAGGTATTTGAGTATTTCTGAGATATTGTGGATGTTGCGGAGAATTCCGTGCTCCAAACTGTGGTACAGCAGGAAAACAACGACGGGGAACCTCTATTCTTTGCTTTGAGATTTATCTTAAGAAACAAAGAACCAAAAAAGAAAAACAACCAATAAAACAAGAAAGCTTCACAATTATGTAAGTGCCAGATGTATTTCAAATTTCTCTGTCACCTGTTTTATTAGTGTGTTGTACTTCTACATTCTGTCGTGTGTAAGAGCCAGAGGTCGCAAAAGTCAAAAAAAATCATACCCGAAACCGACCGTTTTTTTTTTTCAAAATCTGAGTAACCGACGCTCGACCGAGTTAAGTCACGCTCCAAAATTGTTAACCGTTAACCGACCGACGTTTACAAAAATAAAAATTAACCGAATCTCGATTTTTCGAGACTAACCGTGCCCGCCCGTAACCGAAAAAGTACAAAATTAACCAATGTACGACGTACGAATAAGCCAATAATTACGATTCATCGCGTTCCCTAAGATTTGCGAAATGAATAGTGTTACTACCGTGTCAGATTTGCGACGCTTTGTCGCGTTCCCTAAGATTTGCGAAATGAATAGTGTACTACTGTACCGTGTCAGATTTGCGACGCTTTGTCGCGTTGCCAAATATTTGCGAAAAGAATAGTGTACTACTATGTCAGATTTGCGACGCTCTGTCGCGTTCCCTATGATTTGCGAAATGAATAGCGTTACTACAGTACCGTGTCAAATTTGCGACTTTAATCATAATATCACGTACTTCCACAATACCAAAGAGTACAAAGTACAAGAATGTTGGATTATGGGGACAAATACAAAATTTTCTTTTTTTTGGTTTTTTGGTTGACCGACCGTAACCGACCGTTTATATTTTCCTGGTGAATCAACCGACCATAACCGCCCAACCCCCAAAATTTGGCAACCAAATCCGTTCCGGATCCGGCGCGGGCGGTCGGTTAACGGTCGGTCATGGTTTCGGTTGACGTTTGCGACCTCTGGTAAGAGCCTAATAGGCATTCGAAATAACAGAATGAGACCATACAGAATATATCTTGCAATCTTTAGCCGATTCACAAAGTGACCTGCGCACATTTCGATGTAACGTGCCGAGTCTAGCGTGACCGTACCGTATGTCTGGCGTGTTGCCGATTAACGGTGAGGATGTTTCCCTTGAAATTCGGTGAGCGCTTACGTGTCATTTTCATGGAACCTTCGACATTTCGAGAGAAGTCGCGGTTATTGGAGCATTGGAAGATAAATTAGCATTTCCAGCGTGGCTAAAAAAACATCCATCGAAACCATTAACAGTAAAAAATTCCGTACGAACAGTACTGTAATTTTCAACTTTTGTAGTTTCTGCACTGCCACGTATCACGAAAGAGCTACAAACTTTTCTGGTCCCCACAAAAAATATAGAAAAAGTACTGTGTTATGATACTATTCGCACTTTATATGAAAGTTTTCACTTCAATCATCTACTGATTCTATGTCGTTCCTTGATCAGCTTAGATTTGGCTAACAAACAGTAATACCGTATGAACCATGGGAGGATGTACATGCAAAGTAGGATGCATCAGATGATCAGAACATTAAGGGACAAAATAGCAGATTGTTAGCAAATACAATCTGGTCTAGACTCTCAACCATGGGAAAAGTGGCAAAAGTATATGATTCGAGAATTTGAAACTTTTTTTGTTTTCAGAGTAGAAAAGCCAGTTCCAATTTCTTCACATTATATAACTGGGGCGTTTTTCTTCCTCGTTTCGGTTGATATTTTTTTATCATCTACGACAACTCTGTTAGCTCTTTAAGTGAATGCAAGAAATTAGGGTTAGACTTATAATTATTATGTTTGAGTTTTGGGCCTTCTTTTGTTAAACTTCCAGTGGAAGTTTTCACTTACATGGGACTTGACACTGAGGAACCTTTTCCTTTCTCTAATTTGGACTATGGAAAAAACAATATGTTTTTTCTCCGCAACGCAGTTCAAGCATATATAAAGACAATTTAAACAGAAAGAAAGTGGTATCTTGTGATAATAATTCAATATTCACTCCAATATTTAGTCCGTGTAACCCTCAACCCTTAGTGGTTCATCCATTAGAGCCTCCGGTACGATTTCGAACGGCTCTATTTCGATCGACTTTTGGAAATCCTTCAGGATATTCCAAACTAAAGAGAGGGAGAGGTGTCAGTTTGAGTCGTAGAAATGGTTTGCGGATTCAAGCAAGAGCTACAAAAAAGCATCCTGGTTTTGGAGGTTCACAATCAAGAAGGCAGAAGGTAGACTGTTACTGTTATTTTTTTCTGTTATATTTCCAATCCTCGAATATTGATTCAACACGGAGCTCTGACAGCCATTGAGTGGAAACTGTACACAGAATTTCAATTTCTGAATATTTTTGAAGTACCTGCTGAAATTTTGGACTGTACCGTTTTTACATTCAGCATTTGCTTGCCCTTTCTTTTTGAATGTTTTTTGCTGTTTTTGACTTCATTTTCAGGAGCAAGATTGTCAGTCTAATTCCTATTTGAAGCTGGGATATCCCATGTCAGTCTCTCCTGTTGCAAAAACAAATAAGAGAGAGAGAGAATCAGGAGAAGCTATGTCGTAAACAATGTCAGGGGACTTTTTTCAATGATTGTTTTCAACAAATTTCAAGTCATGCTCATTGTCCTTCCTTTCTCACTTTAATTAGAGGGAGGGTTTTTGTGCAATTTAGGGTGGGAAGTCGACTTCCAATGGTGTTGACTTCGGGTGAGTTTCTTACCTCATATTGCAACTGTTTTTGCCTTTCACACTTGTGCTTCCCGTTTAGCCATAAAATTATGTGGTTGGGTTTGCTTTTTTTGTCAGCGAAATAAAGCAAGAAAGAAGCTGCTACTCTCTCTCTCTCTCCCTCTCTCTCTCTCTCTCTCTCCTCTCTCTCTCTTTCTCTCTCCTCTCTCTTTCTCTCTCTCTCACTCTCTCCTTCTCTCTCTCTTTCTCTCTCTCTCTCTCCCTCTTTCTCTTGTAATCTTGCCCATAAAAGTATTGAACAAGCAAATTATCTTCCAATCTAATTTGAACTAGTACCATTGGGTTAGCTTAGAGCTGCCAAGGGGCATTAGTACTTCCCAGGATGATATCCTTTGTGTTGATTTCTTGTGTTGTCTGGTCATTTGAATCCCCTTGATTACGTGACTGGATCATTTCAATTAGAAACTTAATTGTTAAGGCTTCTGCTGACCATCTTTCGTGTTAACTTGTTCTAGAAACCATGTTTTTTTTCAGTGTTTCAGGGTTTAGGGATTAAACCTCTATTTTGAATTTATGAATGCAGAGTTTCAGTGTTCGAAGACCCAATGTTCCAACGGCTTATAGTACTGTGGCTCTCTGATCCTCACCCACGATCAGTTAACGAGCTTTACCAAATGTGGTTTAAGCTTCCTACGTGGAAAACACTTGGATTGAACAACCCTTCTACTCTCGATGAAGCTTTCAAACTTTTGGGTTGGCCTTTAAGTTATAAGCCGGAGTTAGCTTCTTGTTTGGCTCAATCTACGGTTCATCAAGCATGGAGGGGGGAAGAGGAGAGAGGGAGGGAGAGAGGGAGGGGAGAGAGGGAGGTAAGGGGGGAGGGAGAGAGGGAGGGAGGGGGGAAGAGGAGAGAGGGAGGGAGAGAGGGAGGGAGAGAGGGAGGGGGGAGAGAAAGAGAGAGGAAAAATACGGAAGAGTTAATGTATAGAGAGCAGTCACGAGAGATATTAGGGGCAGGGAGAGGGAGAGGAGAGGAGAGAGAGAAAAGGGGGGGGGAAGAGAGAGAAAAGGGAAGGAGGGGAAAGGGGGGAAGGGGGGGAAGGGAGAGAGTCAGAGTGGGAACGAGGTTGAGATTCGAATTCAAGTAGTGACGTCACGTGTACGGAATTTGGACTGTAGTACGAGGCTGGGTCTCGTCTCCGAACCGATGGCCAGGATGAGAGCCAGACCGTGACCATGACGTCACACTATGTGACGTCACAGATTTTTTCTTTTGTACTTGTCCGTACATATTTGAAATATGGACGGCTGAGATTCGTTATTGGGACTCTTTTTAAAAAATGAAAAAATTAGAGTCGCCGTGAAAGAAGACAAAAAATTACAAAAAAGTACAAATACGTAAAAAATATAATACAGGAAACTTAAAAAAAGTACGAATATATACAGACGTCGGCGTGTACATCTTTTTGTCGTATCTGCTGTACTTCTTTTGCTGCTCGTCGTAAAACTGAAACGTGGCGCAATGCAAAATTTTGTAAAAAAAAAAAAAAAAAAAAAATACGTGTTCAAATTTCGTGAACAGTGCAGTGGCAACCTAGAAATAACAAAAACAAAGATCCAGTCGTCCGTACACAATGTTTTTGTCGTTTAGAAATCACTCTAAAAAACCCTAAAAAACCCTAAAAGCTCGAAAATGTATCTACCACGTTAGATGCGTTTTCCATGATGCTGGAAGTACGCCATTTACGAGCCGTTACTAAAACTTGTCGTGTAGTGCCTGTATTGTAGCAATCCAAGTCTTTCACTCGGATCTAGTTAAGGAGTGAAGGACGTGACATAGAAATCCAAGACTCAGTTGTTTCTTACAATCCGCCACGTGTACATTTTTAGCAGCTTTTTTGTCTTCATGAAACCATATAGTCAATTTAACAATTAGCAGTTCACTTTCAGTCGTTTGAAATTTTGCCAAACTAAAACTTCCGATATTCCGTACAATATTCCAATATTTCCTAAAGTAGTCCGATATTTCGTACATTATATTGACTGGAAATCACGTACGATGCGTGCAGCCCTATAAAAGCTTTACTAGTACCGTACGATCGTATTCGACAGGAGCCCTCTCCTATTAACCAAATTTTCCCTTTTGTCCGTTCATTTTACTCCAAACCCAGCCCCTTTACGGAATCCCATCGGAGGCCCATTGGGGGACGTTACCACTTTGGAAAAGTAACTGGCAATCGTCAATGTGACCTTATATGAGCCCCTTTGTTTGCTCTCGCTCACCTGTAGGCTCTGAGAGCATCGGCTACGCCTTTTCCAAATTGTTTGTTCCCTTCAGTTGTCGATGACACTCACATCATCGGCCCGCATGACTAGGTTGTTCTTACCATTCACCGTTTTGTAGAGCAACTTCCTAAGATTCACCTTTCCGTCAAAGTCACCTAATGTGTCGCAAGGAGACCGGCAAGTCTGCCATCGAAATTCTCTCCTTTCAAGATTTCGTATTTTAACTCCTCAAATGGGTATAAGGGCTTTAAGTGGCGCCCCTGATTTTGTTAACCAACTTGTTAAAGACGCCTTGTTAGACAACCTTTCTCATTGTGAGGACCTATCTTCCGGATTCACAAGTCACTTTGGCTATCTTAACTCGTTGTTTTTCCTAACGCCCTTTGTACTTGGCCTGCACTTTACCCCCTAACTCTTCTTTCCTTTCATCCCTTTCCAAATTTGATGATCGACTCTTTGGAATTCTACATCGACTAGTTGTCCATGGTATCTTTCATCAGTTGGAGCGCCTCCGCCCTCGTAGAAAAGCTGCTTTGCTAGTCTCTTGCCGGGGTCTGAATTTGCGTCCTACAACCACCTTGACACCATCCGCTTACCTAGCGAGTTGGGCTTTAGTGGCATCTATTATTACTTTAAGGTTTTTAGTGGACAACACTCCTATTTTAGCTCATGTTGTCTCTCAAGTCGATTTGCTTTCATTCCAGCAAGCGTTATTGTCCTCTCGTGCGCTTTTACTAGTTGAGGCTTAAGTTGAAATTCCCATGTTCTCGTCCGTTATCACCAAAATTCACTCACGCGTGCAACAACACATCGTCAATAAGGTAGCTCCGCCGAATTCAATGATCTGCTCCAGGCGCTCCCTACGGCTTAAGTGCGGGGTCGACTTCGATCGTGTTCGAGGCCGAGAGCCGAAACTTAGCTTAATGTTACATTAATTTTCACTTCACTCCGTTTATCTTCTCCTTAATTATATGCTACGCTTCGCTGACGGCTTGGCTTGCCGCACCCTTCCCTTTTAGGCAAGCCCCGTTGCATTTGTGGTCAATTTGTAGACGAGCAACAAGTACATTTGCTGTGTTGCTCACACGGTGGGGAGCGAACAACAGCGCACGACATGGTACGGGATGCCTTCGCTCCCGTGGGTCCTAGAGCGAGGTACAGAGTCAAGCAAGAGGTGTTGCACATATTACCACCACGTTCTCAATCTAGGGGTTCACGAAGTCCTCGTGTGGATCTCGTTTTTCTACATGGCGCGGGGATAACATTGGGACGTAGTCCTCACAAACCTTACAGGATCCCATGTTTCCTCGCGCGCGACATTACATACTTGTGTTGTGGCACGGGACGCAGCTGCTTCGAAAGAACGTGACTACGCGCACTGAGACCCAGCTGATAGTTTCACACCATTTGCTTTGGAGATACTTGGGACCTTAGACTCGTCTTTCGACAACTTTTTGCGCGACTACGTTCGACGATCTTTCAAAGTTAGAGGGCTTGGCAACCCTTCTCCAACTTTCATGTCGGCTTTCTACCGCCAACGCATCTCTGTCGCCCTTCAACGTTCCCAAGCTTCAACCATTATCCGATAGAGCACGGTGGTGACTGATGGCCTAGGTATGCGAGACTTACCTCCGCGCCACCCGACGCATATAGACGATATTCGTAGTTATGATCTTTAGTTGGGTGTGGTTTGAGGCTTTAGTGATTAGGGTAGTTTGTAGTGTTCCAATAGTTTAGTTTTGTTGTACTTGCTTTAATTTTTTTCTTTTAGGCTCTCAAAGCGTTATTGTTGTGTTTTTAGTCCTTTAGGATTTTGGTCTTTTACTTTTGTTGGTCATCATTTTTTTAGATGAATTGTTCACTTGATGATCTTTAGATCTTTATATATATAAAAAATTATGGTAGCTTCATGTTTTGTACCAACAGTGATTTTTTTTTACTACTGGTTGTTTTCATTTTCTGGTTTTAGGATTTCCTGATTTTTGTGTTGTTATTGCGAAACTCTCGGATTTTCTTTTTTTAATTTCGTTCATGTTGTTTTGATTTGATAACCTTGTGATGTTTGATGGGATTAGTGATTTCGGAGTTTGGTGTGGGTTGATTTCTAGTATTGATGCTTATAGCAGATATACGCAGCCCACCGCGCCTCCATTCAGAGCG
>JBBHKE010000822.1:0-102676 GCA_037447655.1 Zygnema cylindricum | reverse complement strand
GCGTGCAAGGATACGCTTGCGCAGGCTAAATTCAGTAAAAAACATTTTAAAAGTTGATTTTTCCATGTAAATACATGCCAGACTGTAGCTGGCATGTGGTGTGATAAATGTATAATTACATGAAAGCAAGACATGCGATTAAACATGCCTTGGAGTTAATTGCAGTTCCTTTTTAATTTTAGTGCATATGATAAAAACCTTTTTTTAGTTTTAAAATTCTTGGGTTTAATCACTGGCACTGTGATTATCATTAATATGTAAATAGTGTGGTGTACGGTCGATGTCAGACCGTACATAAATGTACCTTTTTAAGTGATAATTTTACAAAAAATGAATTAAATCGGACGCGTTCGCATAGGAACGTGCGCTAAAAAAGCGGGATTGGTCTGACATGTAAATTAGTCTGACATGTACGGATATTTAAATTTCAATACGGTGTACGATTTTTAATATTTTGTACGAATACATATAATAATGTATATAATCGTACAGAAAATTTTCCATTTTTGCTGTTCCAAATTAGCGTTAGCACTGAAATTAGAATAAACCTTTTTTATTTTAATTTTCAAATTCTTAATTAGCGTCAATGACGGTATATTTACTTACACACTATTTAAACTTTGACACTAATAACGATGCGCGGTGTACCATGTTTGAATATTAATATCAGAAAGAAAGTACTTTTTTGGATTCTTTCGCAGATCCTTACAAAGCGACAAATTCGACCTGCGGTCAGAACTGTCTGTCAGTACTGTCAGGACTTATTCTCATATATATATTGTCCGTACATTTTCACATATTGTTCGTACATTTCGTACATATTTTTCGTACATATTTTGGTGGACACATATTCCACGCATAGAGACTTTGAAAAATACTAAAATGTCGTGTACTGAAGACCACATGATTGACACGTGTGAAAGCTGTTTAGGGTTTCAAGCCTTCAGGGGATTGGTTCAATAGGTAGATCTCGGTCTCTAATAGGACAAAAGGTTCAGTCCAAGCAAAAGGCTGTCTTGCGGAATGACCTAATTTTGGAGCCTCGTGGCATTCAAAAATTGACACGTGGCAGCTAGCAACAGAAAGGACAAATAAAATAACCAGAGAAGAACTAAAATATATGTGAACGATTTCAGTTGACGGTTGTTTTATCCGTCTAAACGTTTTCTCGTGATAAACTCCCAAATTTTAAATTTGTCCATTCCCTTCTGTCACGACAAAAAGTACAAACGAATGAAAGTATGAAAGTACGGAAATAGGTTTCCTAATAGGGCTAATATCCAATATCCTCCCGGCAGATTTAAGAGGGTACAGTACACCGTGTGTCGCTATTAGCGTTAATGTTATTTTCGCCACTTAAAACATCTTTTATCCGTACACAATTGTCGGATTTTGGATCTGACAGTTGCGATTGAAAGGTACGATTATCGGCTTCCGATTGGCTTTCTCATATTGAAAATCGGACAAAAGTGTACGGGAAAATGATGCTTTAATTGGCGAAAAAAATATTAACACTAATAGGCTATAGTGATACACGGTGTACTGTACGCCACAGTACATAAAATTTTACGTAAAATATAATTAATTCTCCATTAGAACCTAAAATTAAAAATTCGTACTTTTGTCACCTGAGGTGATGTGACGGCTGTGAAAGGTTTATTTCTTCCATCTTTACATTTTTTTTCTTTTCGTATGTAATTTTTTTCGTTTGTTTTTTTCTCTTTGCCCTTAATCTTGAGATGTGACGACGTCAAATAAGTGACCACCACCGACAGTTTTTTTGGACTCCGTACACGTGCTCACCTTTTTTGGCAGTATATATATATATATATGTATATTTTTTTTTCGATGTTGCAAAAGTAAAATACAATTTTATGCGGTATTATACGAATTTTACCTTCTTTACTAAACGTAATAGCAAAGCTTTTTTTAATGTTGTTAAAAACTTAGAACCCTAACCCTAATTTTTGCGGAACTTTAGAAGTCCAGCCGGTACAAATGTCGTGCAAAAAACTGACGGTCACTTTAACTGTTTAACGGCCACTGTCCACACCAAAATCGCCATCACTACACATGGAAAAATCCGTCAGAGTCTTACGTGACAGGCTGTAACCAACTCTGCACTTGCATTTTCCTGTTTTGGCGGATGCAAATACGTCCAAAAAGTACGATTCTATACGAAAATTTTCGTTTCTCTGGATTCTGAATCGTGTCTTATTGCTGGACAGTTAGTTGGCGTCAGACTGTCAGATTTACGACCAATAGGAAACAAGTACGGGTGATAATTTCGATATGACAGTTTGACTAAGTCACAAGCCGGTGGCTAAGGATAGAAGTCCATTGGAAAGTACAGTACGTTACTGTACCATCAGGATACGAAGTGAAGGGATGTCGGTTTCACAGAAAGGACAAACGCCCTGACGTTTTCCTTAGGATGGACCCCATTGGCCCAAAAAAAACACCTGATTTAGGTCAAAATGAGCAATTTCTGAGCAGTGACCCAAAGGGCGGGTCCATTTGCAGGACTCGGGGAAATAGTTGGCCAATTAAAATCTGCCACGTGGCAAATACAAATAAAATTATATAAAATAGCACGGGAAGAACAAAAATATGTGAAAATACTATTTTTTTCGGCGGCTTAATTTTTTTTTGCGTCGTAATTTTTTTGCGAGGATGAATTCGCGAATAGGACGAATCAATTTCCGTTTCGCGACGGCAAAAAAAATAAAAAAAACATTCCTAACAAATTTTACGGGCAGTTTTCGACGGATTTTTTCACCCCAAAAAACACACGCATACTAAAATAAGAGGTCGAACAGATTTCCAGCGGCTGTGCCGATCATTGCGTTTTTCCCATTCGCATTATTTTTCGCATTCACTTAGCATTAAAACTTAGCACCGCACTTCTTAAATATGTACGAAAAATCTTCACATAAAAACAAAGTAGGAAGACTAGGTTACGGTTACATGAGAACACACCCTTATTGTGATTGCTGGCAGTGGAATCGCATATTTCGTTGCTTCATAACAGACAAAATGACCGCAAGCCGTACCACAACAGAATGACGGTGGAAACAAAACCGAATATATTCTCGCAGAACGTTCGTACAATGGAATTTCTGTTTGGAAATAGCGTGGAGAGCAGGGACAGAATCTACACGTATAAAATCCAATCTCAATATTACACAGTACAGTACACCTTGAATCGTTATTAGCGTATAGAAATTATTACTGTAAAGAAAAAATTAGCGTCATTCATTCTAATTTAGTGCCATGAGACGTGGCAGATTATGGTCCACGACCATAAATAGTGTAATTTATTATATTTTAGGTATCAATGTCAAAATTTTGGGGTGCCGATATAGCAAACATAAGGCAAATAACGATTCACGGTGTACTGTACTGTAAGTCCAACAGGGAAGAAGATTTTATATCAAAACAAATACCCAAGCCTTTCAAAAATACGCATGGTTTTTAGCGACGTACAGATTCAAAAAAAATCTGCGCCGTTTGAAAGGTTGGTCAAAAAAGCCCAACCGAAAAGGTACACCGTTTATGGCTATTAGTAGTGTTGTGTATCGGTAAAAAAATTATTGCGATAACACCGATACCGATAGTTATCGGTTATCGAACGGTCAGGGGTTCCGATATATCGGTCTGAAACCAACAAATTCCATATCGGCGATAACTTAAAAAATATAGTATGCATACAATAGTACTTTATAACATACTGTATAACATTATTGAGCTTATATAGCGTGGCATGCCATGTATAAGAAGTTGTTCCGTCTCCGTTTAACTGCGATTTATTACGGGCAACGCAGCACATAAATACTGGTTGGTTAACTGAATAGAAATTTTACGGCATTGTACAAAATTTTACTGGAAAACTGGAGAACATGGAACGGAAAAAGGACGGCGAACACAAAGTACAACGGACGCAAAATAACATTATGCGCGCCGCCGGAATCGAAAGGACGACTTCGAATGAGAAAACACGAGCGGACAGCCGGCGTGAGCGCTGACATCCCAGAATGGCTCTTTTAGCAGCTTATGCCAAAAAAGCCGACAGATTGACACGTGGCAGGTCCCCAATGGATCTCAAGGAATAAAGGGACAAAGCCATGGCGTCGGATGTGAAAGGTACATCGTTATTACAGGATTTGTATCAAAATCGTACAGATCTCATGGCGGCTACTGTACTTTCTGTGCTTGTACACGTCAGGGGAATAACACGTACAGTTGAGTGTACTGGCCGTACATTTATCTGTACGGTTCGTATAGATATTGACGGTATTTATAGATATCAGTGTTATCGCCAATAATAACCGATATATTTCGGATATTTATCGGCGATAACACCAATAACGATATATCGTACCAATATATCGATTATCGATTACCCGAAAAAGGCCCATATCGTTTATAGGCAAATCCTTACCGATACACAACACTAGCTATTAGTCTATTTGTCTTAATATTTTTACGCCACTTAAAACAACTTCTCTGCGTACACACTTTTCCAATTATTACACTAAGACCGCCAATCGGAAGGTGAGAATCTTAGCTTTCAATCGCAATTGTCAGATCCAAAATCCGATAAACATGCAGATGTTTTAAGTGACGAAAAAAACATTACCACTAAGGTGACTTTCACATGTAACCGAAACTTAGTCTTGTTACTTTGTTTTTTAGCGAAGATTTTGCGTACAGCTTTCAGAGCATTCGTATATAAAGAAATGAAATGGTAACTTTAGATTGTGACGGATGTAGACGTGGGTGTAATTTGTGACGGTTGTAGACACGTACAAGACTCGCGACAATTGATGACGTGTACAAAATAGAGACGGTTGTAGACGTCTAGCTACTTGTGACATTGTAGATGTTTAGGGTTCATGACATTCTGACGTCACGCGTACTTATGATAGCGTGGACGTCACAAATTCCAAAACATTTCGCCATGGTTTCCTGATTTTGTTTTTTCGTTTGTTATCACTCTACTTGCCACCAAAATAAGCTAAAAGACAGCCTAAAGAAATATTTTTTATAGATCTTTCATTTGATACCTTTCTTGCCTTTTTTCATTGCAAGAATTGTGAGATAGACGCTTTAGTGGGAGAAGGAGAGAGAGTGTGGCGCATTCACGGACTTCGCTTTGCGAAATGGCGTCTGTTGGTCGAAACGCCCTCCACGGCCCCTGTACGGAAAAAAACGCACGGAAAAATGTCACGCACAGGCTGGAAACGTCCGGTGGGTTTTTTTTTTGTACTTCGCGCTCAAAATTTGTAAAAAACTTCCGGCACGTGCGACAGCATCTGCCTATTAGTTTACCTCGTGGAACTTTATTTAAAATCACCTCGCGAGGTGATTTTATATAAAGTTTGAAGATGAGCTGGAAGGACGCGAAATTGGGTCGAAATGCGCTAGATGACAAACTGCTTCGCCCTAGATGACAAATTGCAGTACATTTAAAGTTGTAAGGTAACGCAACTTGTACGGTGTCAATTTCATTTTTTTGGTACGGCTGCGGATTTTCTCATTTTTTTTTAAGTTATGGAGGAAAACGACAGAAAATAACTGTAACTTTAGCACATGCGAAAGTACCCTAATAGCTAGTGTTGGGTATCGAGGACCCATTGCCGATATTCGATATATATCGAATTTCATGTACCCGATATTCGATATATCGCTTCGATATATCGAATTTCAAATTATCGCGATATATCGCCGATACTGTAGATTTTGTCCGAAAACAGTACTGTACGGAAATTAAATTTTATGAACTAATGAAGGTCAGTCATTCACTAAGGGTGTGTCCCCATGTGCATAAGTAGGGGTTTTTTCCTGTCGTTTTGCTGTAAAACTTAGCGCCGTACTGCCTAAGTTGCAACCGTACGAAGGAATGGCAAATTTGTAGAGTACAATTTGCGTCATCCCTGAACTTAGGATGTACGAAAAGTTGTCGTCTTGTGCTTTTCGACCCACTTCGACGACAAAAAACGTCATCTTCAACCTTATCTTTAAAACACATGCGCGATGTGATTTAAAATTAGGTTTTTTTCGATTGACAAATGGAACATACTTTCGCACGTGCCGTAAATTTCGACAAAAATCCTACGATTTCCACGGACATAGAAAAGTACATAGTTCGCTATGTTTTGTCCGTTTGCGTTCTAATAAGACAAGTACACAATTTGTTTGGATTTGTCCGTTTTCGTCTAGTACGGATTTCCTTTTTTGCAGGGGTCTTCAAATTCCGATGCCATTTCACGTCGAGCGGACAGGCGACGCGAAGACAAAGCGCATCTTCTTCGACCGTGAAATTGCACAGGCTGGAAGGCGCTACGTCTACAATGTCACGGTAAGACATGCGACGTCACACGCAGGTACAAAAAACAACGTGCGACCACAGATTGTAGACGTTGACAACCGTCACAGGTACTGTTGACGTATACAATCGTCACAAGCGTAAGTTACGATTTCGTCCTTACAGACATAGGGACACTTGAACACCGGGTCCGGCGGATCCGCGCTAAAATACAAAGTAATTTCGCTAAGTTACAAGTACATGGGGACACACCCTAATTCCGTCGGATTTCCCAATGGATCCAATGTCAGCAGCACAAGCTTCTGTACAACCATTTTCTGTGACGGTTATGTTTTTTTGTCGGGATCGTATCCATGTCAGAGATCCGTGGTTTAAACTCGTTGGCAAAATCAGGAGTTTTGGACTGTAGTGGTGACGCCAGATTTTGTTACATTAAGTTTTTGCGGTAAATTTTTATCGAAACCGTCGATGTCCTATTTTCGGCCCCGATGAGATCTCCATCGTCCACTTGATCTGTGAAAGAATGTACGTTTTCGTACAGTGAGCAAGTGGCTTGTCAGTTCTAAGCTTCTACCATTTTTTTTGGACTGTTGCGGGGAGTGGCTGAGGATTGCGGACATGCGGAGTGCAGATACGACAACATTCTGCGACGCAATAAATAGGAGTCGAATGTGCGTGGGTGTGCAGAAATTGACGCACATATACCTGCTGCAGATGGCGACAAATCAAAAAGTACAAACAGCCTCATACCTGCCGCTAAACGTCACATTAGTGAAATTAGGGTGAACCTCCATCAGGCGTTCCCAGTAATCGTACGGACACGTTTACTGGCAGTAATATTTGTATCACTTCTCCATCAGGTTGTGCCAGCGAGGCACCACTTACTGACGTGCTGGATTGTGATTGGAACAACACCGGATCTTGTTCAACCGGCCGGGAATATTAAAAGATTCGAAAAGCACAAAATCTGAACGGCACGCAGATTTAAATATCTAGCAGCACTATGCGAAATTGCGAATGTTTAATTTGTACGATCTTGTCATTTCGTTGTACCAAACCGTTTCAAAATCCTTTTCAATATGCAAATTTGTACTTTTATCGTTTGCCATTATGTTTTGTACGCAAAGTCCTTTCCACGAAGGGAAAGGGTCGTCAGAGAGATATCATGCAACAAAGAATTTTTCGTCGCTTTCGAATCCGTCCTGTACGAAGGCACGTGGCATTTGCTAATTGTGAGGTCGTCATCGCACGTCCGCCGTGAATGATACCTTTTTGTTTCCAAGTGGACCAATAGACACGTCCAGTACCTGGCAAGTCTCCTCCCGAGGACATTGAGGAGACTCGCCAGAAACTGGATAGAAGGGGCGTTTGCGTCAAAAATTCAAAATCGGACGGTGGAAGTTTTCGCCAAAAAGCTTGGAGAATCTTAACGAATCTCCAGTAAACATGTTTTATAAAAAAAAAAAAACAGTACGGCCAGGTACGAAAAAGAGCTGGACCTGTACGAAAATACATTTTTTTCCAGTAATGAACCTCACTTTTCGCCTGATGGAGGTTCACCCTTAGTCAATTACACCGTGAATCGCTATTAGGGTTAATGTTTTTTTGCCTCTTAACACATCTTTTATCCGTACACAATTGTCGTATATTGGATCTGACGGTTGCGATTGAAAGGTAATATTCTCAGCATCCGATTGGCGGTCTCAAATTGAGAATCCGTCAAGTGTGTACGGAGAAAAGATGTTTTAAGTGGCGAAAAAAACATTATCACTAATAGCGATACACGGTGTAGTTTCACGATTTTCTATAGACTTGGAGTTTTCCAACCCTTCTTGTTATTTTGTTTGTAAAATCTCGCACCTTAATAATCTGCGATCTGTGACGCTGACTTCGTACTAAAACTCGTATTTTTCGTACTAATAACGAAGTCATATATGTTTCGTACTCAAAATGTTAGTACAGTTGTACTATTATTGTTCACTAACAGCCCAGAAAAAAACCTCAGGAAGAAAAAAACCTGTCAGCGTCCACGTGCTTAAAACATTTTTCATTGGTTCATATTCTTTTAAAGCTTGAAATACGGTCAAGGCGAGTATAAAAAAAAAAAAAAAGCTAAAACTTTCGGCAGATTGACTACGACCGCCCGTCCAGACGTCCGTCAGAATGTACATTCTCGGATTTAACATCTGGCATGTACGATTTGTTTGTCTCCTAGCCAGTAACTGTGTTGTCGGCTGACCGCTGGATTAGCCCCCATTCAAGAATCACGCCAACTTCGAAATTTCTCTCGTTGTAAAGAAAAAATTCATGTAACGACAAAAAAAATATTAATCCGTGCATCGAAATTTCCGCCAGCTACGCCTGTGGACGCGTGTCTGGTACTTCTTAAGGTCCTCCACCGACAATCCTTGGCTGCTCCAGTCCAAATTTGAAGATTTTCTCAGAAGGACACAATGAGGCATTAATGGGCTTCTGTTGGTCGCATATTGGAAGATGACGTCATCAATAGTGACTGCAGAGCTATACTTTATTCCGTCTGCAGAACGTCTTTTGAACTCCGAAGGTTTTCATACTTTTTTTTTGTTTTTTTTTTTTTTTTTTTTCCCCATAAATTCCCAAACAGACCCCGTAAACCATTTTTGTCTTCGTATTTTATTCGAAGTTTACGGATTTCTGGCCAATGTTTTCTTTCATTGAGCGGACAGGGTTCATCCACGTCATCAATTACTGTCTTTTGGCACTTTTGAGAAGCTGACAAAATCTCTGTCCGTTGCCGTACAGAATTTGTCCTCACCTGCTTCGTATTCTTAAAAACTTAAAAAGTGAATAAAATTTTGGAAAAAGGCGGAAAATGTTTGTCGTTTTCTGCCGTTAATTGTACAATCTACAGCCGCATAGAATCTGATAGAGCCTTGAATACCTTTTTTAGGGTTATTTAGGATATTTTTAGGGTTTTTAACGGTTTTTTTGGATTTTTTTAATATATTTTACGACGGTTTGTACTCGTTGTAATACGAAAATGATTGCTAAAGCGCCGAATGGAACCAAAGCTAGGTTTTAAATTTTTGGAAAACGACGAAATCGTAAAAAACGGTTGCAAATCTTCTCGAAATTCCCGAGAAACTCCCGCTGTTCCCGCCAGTCTTGCCCGGCATAGAAGTTTGCAACAACCTTGAAAAGTACAGTAATTCGGCTGACAGCTGATCCGTACGGGAAAAAAGAAAATCTCAGCCGTCCATTTTTATCACTTTTCAGCATCGACGGCAAACTGTTAGTCCATAAAACAGTTGGTAACACTAACTCGAGTGCTTGTTTTTTAGCCAGAATCTTAAACTCCAGTAGTGGTAACAGCCCCGACCTGGTAAGTGGCCTGTATACACATAATATAGTGTTGATAATACAATCTTAATTTGTATATTCGACAACAGAACAGATTCTAAATATGTACCCCATGAAACCCGCCCTAACAGAGATGTAACTTCCTACGGCGTGCCGTTGTCGTCCTTTTTTTTTCTCGATATCCGGACCGTCTTTAACCGACCAGCTACAGCCAAAACCCAAATCGTAACCGTCCGAACACGTCATCTAGGAGTCATTTTTTCTCTTCTTCCAACATTTGGACAGCCGCGCTGTAGCTGTCCGTCTATTTCCAAGCAGGCTAATCTCTGCCGTCCATTAACCTACATCCAGCAGAATGAATGTATATCCAGACAATCGCACGCTTTCCCAGCAGGATAAAATCAGCCGTCCGCCTTTAATTCAGCAAGCTACTCCGCACCGTTGATTAGTTTCCGTCTATTACCCAGCAGGCTAATATCTGCCGTCCATTCACCAACACCGTGCAGAATAATAGAATATTCAGCCAGTCGCACGCTTCCCCAGCAGGATAAAATCAGCCGTCCGCTTTTAATTCAGCAAGTTGATCTGCGCCGTCGATTCTTCGCTAGTCAGAAGCCGATCATGCAATCACTTCCTTTCCCGCCATGCTCCAGCAGGCTACGGTATAGTATAGTACGTTTCCGTACTATAATCTCCACACTAAAGTACTGTACTGTACAGTAGTACATAATCACTTACACCAAAGTAAATCTCAGCCGTCTGCTCAAATTTGAGCAGGAAGATCTCTACCGTCGATTATATTGCTGCCACGTCCAGGCAGCAAATTTCTACCGCTCGTTTTCAAACCTCCTGCAATGTGAAAATCGTGACCGGTGAAGCTTACAGTTTTTTCCTTCGTTATTTTATTTTTCTTTCTTTTTTTTTCCTTTCTTTCTTCTGCCGTGATTGGTTGAAAAACTGCAAAAAACTTGAAAATTTGCATCTCCATGCAGGACATTCGAGCCCGTTTCAGTTCATTTTTCTAATGAAACATTGCCACGTGTCAGTGACGTCACCATAGTGGCAACTGGAAAGCTTCAGGACAGTAATGTTTACAGAACTTGTTTAAAAACGTGCGTGACATTTGTCGCACTATTTACTCTCGCTCTTTCTATTTCTCTACAGCTCTCTCTCTCTCACCCTCCACTCTCTCTCGCGCGCACTCTCCCTCTCTCTTCGCTCTCCCTCTCTCTCTCCCTCTCTCTATCCCTCTCTCTCTCCCTCTCTCTCCCTCTCTCTCCCTCTCTCTCTCTCCCCCTCTCTCTCTCCCTCCCTCTCCCTCTCTCTCTCTCCCCCTCTCTCTCTCTCCCTCCCTCTCTCTCTCCCTCTCTCTCTCTCCCTCTCTCTCTCCCCTCTCTCTCTCCCTCTCTCTCTCCCTCTCTCCTCTCCCTCTCTCTCTCTCTCTCCCCCCTCTCTCTCTCTCCTCTCCCTCTCTCTCTCTCTCTAAAGACACCTGCCGACATTGAAATATGAATAACAGGAAGATCTTTGTTTTCTTTTTTCTTTTTTAATTTCTTTCCTTTTTTTTTTTAATTTTCTTCTTTTTTTTGCATCTCCTCCATCCAAAATTTTTCATCACTATTTTTTGAAAGAGATTTGATGACTCTTTTTTTCTCCTTACGACGCCTCTCTCTCTCTCCTCGCTCCTCTGTAAGTCATTGAAATCGCCTCCTCTCTCTTCCTCTCTCTCCTGAGGCTTCACCACATTCTAGTTTTCCCTCTCCCTCTCCCTCCCTCCCTCCCTCGACTCTCCCCTCTTCCCTCCTCTCTCTCCCTCCTCCCCTCCCTGCCTCCATCTCCCTCCTCCCTCCCTGCCTCCCTCTCCCTCCCTCCTTCCTCCTCCCCTCCCTGCCTCCATCTCCCTCCCTCCATCCCTGCCTCCCTCTCCCTCCCTCCCTCCCTCTCCCTCCCTCCCTCCCTCCCTCCCTCCCTCCCTCCCTCCCTCTCCCTCCCTCCCTCTCCCTCCCTCTCCCTCCCTCTCCCTCTCCCTCCCTCTCCCTCCCTCCCTCTCCCTCCCTCTCCCTCCCTCTCCCTCCCTCTCCCTCTCCCTCCCTCTCCCTCTTCCCCCTCCCTCCCTCCCCCCCTCCCCTCCCCCTCCCTCCTCCCTCTCCCTCCCTCTCCCTCCTCCCTCTCCCCCCCCCTAGTTCCCATGGATACCTCCTGCATCTGGAGGGGTAGAGGGAGAGAACCGAGAGCGAGAGTGAGTCCCGTTGAAAAATTTGCGAATTTCAGAAATTCGTAAAATGCAAACGAATATTCGTTTCGAAAATTCGCCCTCGAATTCGAATTCGAAAAATTCGAGAGGGAGAAAAAAAAATCGTAAAATATTTTTCGATTTATGAAATTTCGCCAAAGAAGAAAAAATGGCGAAAGAAGGGAAGAGGGTGGAGCACTTTTCGAGGGTTTGGGGGGGGGGTGGAGGGAGAGGGAGAGGAGAGGGAGGGGGTAGAGGGAGAGGAGAGGGAGGGGGTAGAGGAGAGAAGAGGGAGGGGGTAGAGGGAGAGGAGAGGGAGGGGGGCGGGAGAGGAGGAGAGGGAGGGGGATGGGGAGAGGAGAGGAGAGCCGAGGAGAGGGGGATGGGAGAAGAGGGAGAGGGAGAGGGAGAGGAAAGAGAGAGGGAGAGGGAGAAAGAGAGGGAGGATATTTTTTGTCAAAAGAGGTAAAGGATAGAAATCAAAGAAAGATCTCAAGAAAGAAACAAGGAAGGAGGAAGGAGAGGAGGAAGGAGGAGAGGGAGGGAGAGGCGGAGGGAGAGAGGGAGGGAGAGAGGGAGGTAGAGAGGGAGTTGCAAGAGGGGAGGAGGAAGAGGGAAATCCAAGAAAGGAAGGAGGGAGGAGGGAAGGTAGAAGAGGAGGACCAGAAGAGTGGGGAAGTGTTGAGGAAGGTGGAGGGAGAGAGAGAGGGAAAAGAGTTGATGGAAGGAAAGGGGGGGGTAGGAGGAGAGGAAAGGGTGGAAGAGGATATGGGGATGGCGGTAGAAAGTAAAAACGAGGGGAGAGAAGAGAGAGAGAGAGAGAGGAAAAGTGGTATGGAGGGAGGAGATAGGAAAGGGGGTAGTGAGAGTGGTTTGGATTTAAAGAAAACTTTGGAGGCACTTCTTGGGGTCCAGGGATGGAGAGAGAGAGAGTTAGGAGGAGAGGGAGAGGGAGAGGGAGAAGGAGAGGGAGAGGGAGAAGGAGAGGGAGAAGGAGAGGGAGGAGAGGGAGAAGGAGAGGGAGAAGGAGAGGGAGAAGGAGAGGGCGAGGGATCGGGAGGAGGAGAGGAAGTGGGAGAAGGAGAGGGAGAAGTTGAAGGAAGAGAAAGAGAGGGAGAAGGAGAAGGAAAAGGAGGAGAGAGTTTGGGAGAGAGAGAAGGAAGAGGAGAAGGAGAGGAAGAGGAAGAAGGAATAAATGGAGAAATAGAGGGGGAAGGAAGAGGAGGAAAAGGAGGAGGGGAGGGGGAAGAAGAAGGAGAGGGAGAGTCTATTTCCCCACGAAACAAGGGTGAAGGAGAGGGAGAGGAAATGGATGAGGGAGGAGAGGTAGAGGTAGAGGTAGAGGGAGAGGGAGAGGGAGAGGGAGAGAAAGAAAATCGAATTTCTGGAAGTTTATTGGGGTACAATTCAGTGGAAGTTGTAACCAATTTGGAAAATGGTTTTTTGAAAGAAAAAATATTTTTTGAAAAACCGAAAATGGATCGAAATTGTGGAGTTGAGAGAGGTGGAGAGGGAGGGAGAGGGAAGGAAATGGGGAGGAAAGAGAGAGGGGAGATTTTTAATGAGGGGTTCGATCTTTTTTCGAGGGACACTTCAGAAAATAATGGATGTAAGGAAGGGAGGAGAGAGAGAGAAAGAAGTAAAGTTTTGAGATCGTGGTCAGATTCAGATTTTTTTTTCTTAAGAATTGAGAAGAGAGGGGTGGGAGATAGACAAGGAGGGATACGGGGAGGGAGAGGGAGGGGTGAGATCGAGGGAGAATAAGAGGAATAGAAAAAGGGAGAGGTTGAGAGAGAAGAAGAGGGAGGGAGGGTAAAAAGAGGGGAAAGAGAAAGAGAGAGAGAGAGGTAGGGAGAAAAAATAGGCAGTTTACAAGCACCGGCACAAGCACACGCAAAGGCATAGGCACATGTAGAGGGAGAGGGAGAGGGAGAGGGAGAGTAAGAGGGAGAGTGGGATGGAAAGTGGGAGAGGAAACATCTTCTCCACAAATGAGATGGATGAGGAAAAGTTTTGAAGGAGATTCAATTTCAAAGGAGAGAGAGTCAAAAGAGAGAGAGTCAAATGTATCGGAAACATATCAGGTTTTGAATGGGGTGGAGGGAGAGGCTTCTAGTTGCCATTTAGGGGGAGAGGGAGACTTAAGATTGGAAAAAAATGATACCCATGAGGAGGGAGAGGGAAAGGAGGAGAAAGGAGTGGGTGGAGGGAATGGAGGAGTGGTGAGAAAAAGGAAGGAGCATGAGGTTATGGGAGAAAAAATGGGAGAGGGAGAGAGCCCAATTTTGGATAAGATGGGAGAGGAGAGTAATTTTTTGTGGAGAATTAATGTTGTTCGAAAAGCGAGGTCTATTAGAGATAAACGAAAGAGAGAGGAGAGAGAGGGAGGAAAGGAGAGAGAGGGAGTAAAGGAGAGAGAAGGAGAGGAAGGGGGCGAGTGGGTGAAAGAGGGAGGGGAAGAGAGACGGATACAAGAAAAGAGGGAGGTTTCCACTAAACCCGAAGACAAGTTTTTCGAATTTCGAAGGGATTCCTCGAAGTTTTTGTGTAAGGGATCAAGTTTTGTTTCGGATTTTTGTTTGCCTAATTTGGGTGATTCTCAAAAAGAGAAGAAGAGAGGAGGAGAGAGAGAGATAACCAAAAGTAAAAGCTCAACTAAAGTTAGTACCGGTGGGGATCGTAAGTTGAAAATAAATCGATGTATGGAACGATTAGGACCAACTGTTATCAAATTTAATTCAACCTTAAAAATGGATTTTCTCTCAACCTTGACTCCTGTATAAGTTTTCGTTTCGATAAGTCGAAAACAAATCTCGATTCAATTTTCGGTTCGTTTTTCGGTTCGTATGTCTTTCATGAAAACCGTTTGAAGCTAAGGAATTTCATTTGCAATGCCTTGTTTTAGTTTGCCTTGTTTTAGTTTGCCTTTTTTTTTTGGTTTTTTGAGGCGAGCTCCTTTTCATCAAAAGTGATTGATGGCATTATAAAGTCTCGTGTTCTATGTGAGATATTACAACTTTTTTCAAAAATTTTGAAAATGTTTTGAAAAATTTGCGAATCCATTGGTCCATAAAAGACATGAAAGGTGACGGAGAGGGGGGAGGAGGAGGAGGAGGAGGAGGAGGTGCAAGAATTGAAGTCGGAATTAGTGCCTTTGGACATTTTATAGTAAGAGGTGGTGATTTTTTGCGACTCTAGGTAGGTTTTTCCAAGCAATAATTTAGGAATTCGGTTGCAATAATAATTTTGGACAACTTCTCTCATAGTTTTTCTTTGTACAATTCGGTAGGGTACCATATTACAATGCCGTAATTAGTTCTTTTTTCTTTTTTGTTTGTTAATAGCTTCTATATCTTCTATTCTGTGATACCCTAATTGGGGTGCTAAGTTAGTGATTCTATGTCTCAGAAAATGAAAAAAACTGAGGCAAAAAACTTATACTAGCCCTCAAATTGTTTCATGTACTATTACCTAAGTGCTTAATTTGTGCATATTAGGGTGGTTTTGTCTTTTTATTATTACACTCTTCAATCCCTTTCTAACCATCTAGATGTGGTCAATTCACATGTTTGACTGTACATTTTTTTTTTTTATTGTGGTTTGGGTTACCCATTTAGGTTTCAAAACACAGGTAAGTACAAAATTTTAGACAACAGTTGAGAATTTTGAGTAAAACTCTTTATGCGGGAATAGTTTTTTTTTCCTTAATCCCACAGAGTTGAAAATATATTCGTATTTTTATCCAATTCACCTTTTCAAATTAAGAAAGCTCTCTATGATTTCATAATTTTTGTTAGGTAAGGAGATTTTAGCGAGGAATTCGTGTTTTACTGTAGCGTTACTATTTATATTATATCCTTAATAGGATTTTTGCTTAACTTAAAAGATATTGATGTTTTCCACACTAGATCATATGAAGGTTTTTCAAGTTATATAAGGTTTATAGAAACATCAATAAATGAGTTTTGAACCCATTTATTATTTGTGAGACTTCATCAATTAGTGTGAACGACACCATCTATCGCTATTAGTGTTAACACTAATAGCGATACACGGTGTAGTATTCTTTACCGGTTACAAAACAGTAGTCTATCAATCTATTACAACAATCACACTATCTTTCGTGAGCGATTTTTGGTTTTTTTTTATATTTAAGTTGTGGTACCAAATTCTTTGTACACAACTTGTTCACTCACAGAATTGTTATATCATTTGTTTTTTTATATTTCGTTTTATCTCTCAACATTCTTCTAAAACATTAACATTTTCTAAAATATGTATATGTATATGTATACATTAACATTTTCTAAAATATGTATATATATATGTATTTTTTTTGTTTCGATTGGTCTAACATACAGTTGTAAGGCCCTTTTCTTTCTCTCCAATTTTCTTAATTGGGATTGTGAAAGATCTTATAGAAATGTTACTATTTGTTTTATTTGATTGAAGAAGTACATTGTGAATCGTTATTAGTGTAAAGAAATCATTAGCTCGGTGTTAATAGAAAAATGTTTATATTAGTGTTTATATTAGTGTAATTAATTCTAATTCTGTTCCAAATGCTGTTTCTAGTTTTAAACCGTTTAGAAAGTATTAGGGTTCAGGAAAAATCATTTCTAATTATTCACACCATTTTGTGTTCGAAGTGCTAAAAAAAGAGGACATCGAATTAGTGTTATTAACATAATTTAATATTAATTCACGGTGTAGTAAATAGATTTTGATTGACTTGTTCCTGTTTCTTTTCTCTCACTTTTTCGTTATTTGTCGGAATCGAAATATTTTGTTGTCCTCGAGATTTTTCCCAAAATTTTGGTTTTTGATTTTGATTTTTGATCTTTGATTTTGATTTTTGATTTTTGATTTTCTATTTTTGAATGGATGCCTTTGAGTCAAAATTCTTGGGGACGTAGGTGATTGTTATTGGGACAACAAAGTTATTGGATTTGGTAAGTGGATTTTGTATCTAAGTTTATATTTGATTTTGGTACTAAATTTACTAATTTAATTTACCAGGTGTCAATTTTGGTATTAAGTCAAAAATGACTTTTTTTTTATGAGTTATTTTTTTTTTTGTATTTAGTAATGATTGATGGGTGTCACAAATGTCACGTTTGTATTGCCAGTATGTTTATAATTTTTTTTGCCTCATTGGTTCTCTACTTATTACTTTTAATGTTTCCTTTTCATGTTTTTTTTTTGTTATGCACGAGATTGGATTTGTATTGTTGAAATTTTCGTGTCCTATTTCTTTTTGTCGATGTAGGATTGTATGTTTTAATGTGTACTTTTTAATTCTATGTTAAATTTCCGACATTAATTTTTGGTGACATTTTGGTAATCAAAGTTTGATTGGGAATTTGGAGAATGTCATCTTGCGAAAGGTCTGTGTTTATCAAAACATTTTGTGTTAGCGACCTCTTTTTTTTAATATGTTTTTTTTTTTCAATATGTTTTTTTTTTTTTTTTTTTTTTTTTGTATTTTGTTTTTTTTTTTTTTTTTTATTATTATTATTTGTTGAAAAAACAAATTGAGATTTTGGGAGAATTGCTGGTTTTCTTAATCTTATTGAATTTCGAAAACTGAATAATTTATCAACTTGAGATTAAATTTCCGTTTTTATACTTGTATTTGTCAATTTTGATTTTTACATTTTCTTCCAAATTTTCCAATTTTTCAATTCTTCAATTTTCCAATTTTCCAATGTTCCAATTTTCAAATATTGAGCCGTTTGGAGAACAAAGGTATAACAATTATTGATAAATTTACAATATTAGCGGGTACTATTTATACCAAATTAGGTCGAATTTTGGCTTGTCGAGAGAGAAGAAGGCCAAAAAAAAAAGGTTTTCAGAGAATAACAAGTTATACAAGAGAATCTTTAAGTCAAAAAATTGAAAAATAGAAACCAAGAAACAAAATATGAAGCATTATTTTATCTGACCATCAAAGAATTAACAAAGTTGTTTATTGAAAAGTAACTTTAAACGCAATAATCAAATGTTAAATAATATTTTTATAACATGGAAATCTAAACTTATTATGAAAATTCGAATTTCGTACTAGAACAGTAAAAAAATATTACGGAACAGTTTTCATAACATCACATTTTTTGGTAGTTGACAAAAAAAAAAAACTCCTATCCTCGCCCACAATATTTCTACAATGGTCAAAAACTCCCTACAATCTCAATTATGACTTTTTTCTCATTCACTTTTACCATCCTAAGCCCAAGACCTCGTTTTTAACTTCTCTTCCTCGATTTACTTTTATGTCTTCGGTTTCACATTTCCGTCCTCTTTTTGTTTTTACGGTCTTGTTTTAACTTCTCGTTTTACCTCTCCCTTCTCTTTTTATCTTGTCTTTCTTTTTACCTTTCATTCATCGTTTTACCTTAAGGTCCTCGTTTTCCCTTTTCGTCCACGTTTTACATTTCCATTCTCGTTTTAGGTTTAAATCCTCGTTGTACCTTTTTGTCCCTGTTTAATGCTTCTATCCTCGTTTTACCTTTCCGCTGTCATTTTTTCCTTTTCGACCTTATCATCAAAAGTCACTTGCGAGAATGAGAACATATAAAGAATCAAGTAATCGATGATGAATTTAACTCTCTTCTCATCACACAACTCCATTATTCACTCATCCACTCATCAATATCTTCACTATTGTTCTAGATCAGGGTGTAAATATTGAGCTATTGGGCTTGTTACAAAGTCAATCTTTGCAACAATTTGTTTTAGTCCCCACAATTTACATTTATGATTTTCATTTATGATATGAAACCATTTTGTTTAAGACTTGGTCTACCAGGGTCTTCACTTGAAGGCAACACGCCTTGTGTCTATATGCACAAGTTGTTCAGTACTCCGTTGTTTGCATGTGGAGCGAACACTGTCTCATGGTTTAGTTCGAAATGTAATAGTAGCGGTTGTGGTGGTCAAATGAGGTTTTTGCAAATACTTCCCCTCACCCTCAATACAAAGGTCTCCAAGGCTCTCAAATAGACTTGGTTGATTTCTTCGCATGTCAAGGCAAGGGCCTTGGGTGATGCACATTTAAAAAATCTATCAAAAACCTCAACTTTTTGTGTACAACAGTACATAGTTGCATGTCTAATTAATATTTATGGTTATATCGGTGTAGATTGATTTTTGTGGTTGTATGTATATATATATGATATATAATATATATATATATATATATATATATATATATATATATATATATATATATATATATATATATAAAATAAGAAAAAAACTGTCACAGTCACACGACACTTAATTTAAATATGTTTTATTGGATATAATTGTTAAAGTCACGCAGCAATTTCGATATTTACACACAGTAATTTTAATAAATACACATAATGTTCTTGACATTGTAACACTAACCAGCAATAGTGTGGAAGGAAGGAAGGGATTTTGTCTCGGTGGAGTAGTAATGTGGATGATAGAGATAGGGAGTGTAATAGAGACGGGGAGGGAGGGAGAGGGAAGAGAGAGGGGAGGGAGGAGGGAGACAGAGAGAGGGAGACAGAGAGAGGAGGGAGAGAGAGAGGGAGAGAGAGGGAGAGAGAGGGAATGAAAACGAAAAACGGCGGAAACGTCACTTTAAAAAACCTTACAAAAAAAAGAAGTCAAACCCCAGCCAATTGTTACTAGGACTATCTAAAAGCTCTTGGCGTCCACATTCTCTCACCTACCTTCTCCCCCAAGTGGACCTCATCCACACTATTTCATGTATGGTCATTACTCCATTGTCATTACTACCAACATGATTTTTTTTTTAAGTTAATTTAATTTATTTATTTATTTAATTTATTTCTATTTCTATTTTTTTATTATTATTTTTATTATTATTAATACTATTATTATTATTTTTTGTGGTTTTAGTTATTGCCATCACCCATTTCATCACACGTGTCATTTTAAAAATAATAAATTTACTATAAATATATATTATTATTATTATTATTATTATTATTATTATTATTATTATTATATATATATATATATATATATATATAATAATAATAATAATAATAATTAAACGCGCATGCATGGCACTAATTGGAAGTAAAATTAAAATTTAATTAAAATTTCATTACAAAAACAATTAGTAGTTTTTAGAGTCATAGAACGACTTCATGTTATTCTATTTCGCATGGATTTTTTAGAGCAAATTTTATTATGGACATGAAATATAATATACAATAAACGTTTTTTCTCGAGTAAAAACGTCTTATTGGTTACTTGTATCGTTGAATCTAAACATTGACTAAAGATTGACCAAACATTGACCAAAATCGACCAGCTTTGACCAAAGTTGACTAACATTGACTTGTCAAAAACGTGCAACCCTAAAAAAAAAACGCTGATGCGAAAAATCACGTGAAATGTACATTTTTCGTACATCGTACTTTTCGAATTCAAATTCAACGTATTTTTGCCACGTGTCATCGATGAGTCCATTAAAAAATTGTTTTCAAACGGCGGCGCGTCCGCACGTTCGCACGAAAGAAAATAAAACCTACGTACACACTTTGTCGTGTTCTGTCCGTAATGCCGCGCTGGCATGTACGGCTTTTTTTACATCCAAGTATCACGGAAATTCCCGAAGCAAAAATTCATGCATTCGTACTTGGCTTGAAAAAAACGTCACCAACATGGAAATAGCACCCTTTTAACCGGTTATTCTTGGCTTCTTGCCCATTAAAACAGATAAACCGGTGTATCATAATCAGTATCTGGATTAAATACGGTTAGATACAGCAACTATTTAAGCCAATCAAGTCATAAAACGACAGAGCGGTCCAGCTATTTCTGCCTTATTTTCTATTTTTATTTTTTTGTCGGTGACATATTGGCAGTGCAGGTGAAAAACAGAAAAAGGAAAAAAAACTGGTACAACCAATTTTGGCGTATCTATGAAAATCGGACATAATCTGTACGGCCCGTTGCACTTTTTTCGAATTCCAGTATAATCCATGCGTGCGAGACTTTGCACGCGTGTATAATTCTTTTACACGTGCTCAAATTTTTCCCGCGTGCGACGCCTTTCACCTGTGCAATTTTTTTGCACTTGTAAAAACAGCTCATACCGTACATCAGTCAACCGTCTTTGACCGGTAATAAGCCGTTAACTTCTGCCGACTATAATGAAGTGCGCGACCCCGCCAGATAATCCATTATCATTTCCGTACTTTTTTGCGGTCCATTAAAACGCAAAATCATTGGATGAAAGCTGGCCACCGATTTCACGCTTTCAACTGCCGTCGAAACTGCGAACGGGACTGCTGACATGAAACGTATTTTCAATGCGCAGTTGTAATCCATTATTTTAGCTCATTTGCTATTGTAGCTAAACAAATGAGCAGATTAACCCAAAAAAAAAAAAAAACCTATTTTAAACACAAATTATAATGGAATGAACAAGTGCAGCCCGCTTGACATCGTTCCATTATCTGATCAGAGGGAAGATCGCAGCCGCTGGATTCTTCGATTATACCCTTTTTTTCTTGAGGGTAGCGATCCGTATAATACTTGGTCTTGAACCACGACTCCTTTGAAAAAAGGAGATTGTATCCGACAAACCGGATTCGAACCAGTGACCTAAGGATAGCATTGCTCTACAGTCCTCCGCTCTACCAACTGAGCTATTGTCGGATGTCATAACAGGTTCAATTTAACTTATTTACTTTTTATAATTTACTATAAACCCTAACCGATTCTAATTAAATAATCCTAGCCGCCAAATGAGGTAATGAGATAATCAGATATCCTTCAGTATTACCATTTATATGGGTGACGTTCCATCAGACGAAAAGTGGGGTAGTTTACAGAAATCCGCGACTATCCGTACCAAATCGTAACGCTTATTTTGTTTTTATACGAAAAATAACATTACAAAGAATCTTGCCAATACTCTCCGAAGGTCTGGGAGGTAAAACTGACCGTCGAATGTTCATCTGCGAGGCGTTCGCTTCATTTTTCTCTGTCACAATCAACCCACCTCGAGGAGGTGAGTTGGCAGATACAAATAAAAAAAATCGTGACACGTTGGACGATTAAGCTACGTGTCACGATGCACAACCAAACGAAAAATCACAAGATTTGCACATGACACGTGCTTTCCAAAATACAACCGAAAATAAAAATGTAATTTCGTAACATTCCTTTGTCAAGCTATTTTCGGTAACTTTTGTTCCTTACACTATTTCTCTCAAAGGACTTTCGTTAAGTTCGAAACCCTAAAAAATGAGCTGGCGTAAAGACTGGCGTCTGCAAAAAGTATAAAAAAATTGTCGTATGATGATTTCGTACGCAGGTACATAGTACGCAAGTGAAGATTTTAAGTTGAGTTTGTCGGTGCTAAAAATCTAAAAGATATTCAATATCGGATCGTAGCTTGCGCGGCGCCAGTCAACCCACAACACATGGTTTACAAACTCTAGGTGATGGAACATCGACTCATTTTTAGGGTTTCTTAGGATTTTTTAGGATATTTTAGGGTTTTTTAGGCTGGAATTGAAGCGTTTGAACTTCTTTTTTTTAAAGGGTTTTTTAGGGTTTCTGGTAGCCTATTCCCACCGAAAAAAAAATCACTTCCGCAACAGACGGACGTTCGAATAATGTACGACTTTCCGAGCACCGACTTTGTTGTTCTCGAAAGTTCCCGGAAAACCGTACAATAAAACTTCCTCGGAATATTTGAGGATATTGAAGTCGGTTTAAGGTTGCGTCTTTCTTTGAAACAAGCCAACGGTAAACCCAAAAGATGACGAAGCAAAAACAACATCCGAACGGTTATTTCATTATTTTCGCGTATTATTAAGTTTGGAAAACTGCATGTTTGTATCGCGTCTATGTTTGATGACGTCGAAGCGTGTGACATGTCACAATCGGGGTTACGTGCCAAAATTTTGGTGTGAACAAGACCCGTTTTCCGATGAGTTTTGGGAAAATCATCGGAATGGGCAAAAGTTACAAATGCTCCGGTGGGAATAGGCTATCAGTCGACCCGGTCTGTAGAGTTGGCCGTACGATTACAAAAATGTCTAATGGAACTTCACCCTAATTGGCGGGCTTTACCATATCGTTGCAAATAACAAATAAACTATTCAAAACTATTAAAAGAAAAGGTTACCTGTACGACAGAGTGCCCATCGTTATTAGAGTTAATAACACTAATTCGGTCGCGTCTTTTTTTGACCGGAAATCACAAAATAGTGTTAGCAACACTATTCAAGGAAGTGGATTGTAATCTGCCACGTTACAGTACCTTGCACTAAACTACAGTACATTTACACCGCCAATCGTTATTAGAGTAAATAACGCTAATTCGGTGCCCCACCCTTTTTTTTTGTTAACCTGTAATACAATCCATAAGTATATTTTTTCCTTTACGCCTTTTAGAGTTATTTTTTTAATTAGCATTAATAATGGAAGTACACCGCAATGTTTATAGTGTGATGTACGGACAGTTTTTCCGCACCAAAATGTACTTTTTGAAATAAAAATGTACAAAATGTCATTTAATGTAATTGCGCACGCATGTGCATGTGCACTGGAAAAAGAGAGGCAAACTCGAATATTCAGATTTTGGCGTACGAATTGTTAATTTTTGTACGGATACATATACTGATGTAGACATCAATACGGCGGGCATTTATTATTCGATAAAATCCAAATTAGAATTAGTGATTAATTAGAATATACGTTTTTTTTTTTTTTTTTCCCAGTTAGCGTAATAACACTAATTGTTTTTTTACGCTATTTATTCCTTTACTCTAACAGCGATTGGCGGTGTACTATAGCATTACAAATTTCAATTTCACATTAATACTAATAAATTCAACACTAATAACGATGACAAGTGCAAGCTGACAAATTTATGGTTTTCAGGAATGTCGTGGCCGTTATCACTTATAATTAATATCGTCACCAGCTTGTCTTTTTCGTCTCGGCAGAAATAAATGTCGCTTTGCTCATCACGAATAAATGTCAATCAAGCGAAAAATACGGCGGCATATAAACTTCCGACCAACCAGTTTCAAACCTTTTTCAGGTTCGAGATATTTAAAATAAACTTCCGACCAGCCAGTTTCGAACCTTCTCAAGGTTAAATAATTAAAAAGTGCTTCCGACCAACCGGATTCGAACCAGTGACCTAAGGATAGCAGTACACTACAGTCCTCCGCTCTACCAACTGAGCTATGGTCGGGTTGGAAATTGTGTTCGAGCATTTTAATATATTCTGTTTTAATTATTTAAAAAACTCAAAAAACACGAACGTACGACAAACTTGAGACTGGGCGTCTGGCAGAGAAGCGACACAAAAAGACAAAGAGCGCAAAACAAGTCACGTCACGGGCACATTTTTCCACACTTTAAAACGATTTTTGAAATGATAAAATCAATGGAGATGAAAAAGAACGACTGAAAAAGTGTCTAGACTAATAAAGTGTAAGACTTTGTTAAGTAAGCACCATACATTACATTTACGATCATCATTATATCGCTATTATCTTTGTTACAATGACACCACCCAAAGAAACTATAGACATCAACTCAACGAAATCTTATTTTGACCGAAAATAATCCTTACGTTGACTAATAATAAGTCTTAAAAACTATAAATTGTATAACTTGAATAAAATATTAAAATGTGACTTTAATAAAATGTTACAAAAGTACAATGAAAAACTCCATCGTTTGACTCTAGTTTTTCCACATTAGGATCCTATAATGCTTTTAAAATAGAACAGAAAGAACATGTAAAAGCATTTATATCCCTTTGCATATTAGCATGTAAAAAAGACCTTAAGGAAAAATGCCAAAAAACCACCATTTTTTCATGGATTCAGTATTCAAAGAAAAGCGTAATTATACTATAGCCCATTTTTTTAATTTTTCTGTTTTTTTTGTTTTCGTTTTTGTTTTTTGTGTTTTTTGTTTTTTTAGGTTGTTTCTTGATTGCCCTCAAATGCCTTAAGACTTAGTATACAGACAAAAATTTTAATTTTATTTTTCCGTTAACATTTAACCTTACAACGAAGTAGGAAAAAAAAAGACTAAAAAACACACATTACCATATTAAGTGAAAAACTTTTGGAACAGTTTTCGGTGAAAGTTTCAGTTTTCAAGGTATTTATACCAACAAATCCCAAAGACGGGATAGCTTAATAAACAATTAAACGATGTAAACAAGTAATAATAGTAACATAAAAAGTAAAATTTAGAGAAAAGATTATAATTTAATAAAACAAACTACTGATGTTAACAAGTAATAATAATAACATTAAAAGTAAAAATAAAGAAATCCATATGGAAAAAAAAATTGACTTGTTCAAATCTTTATCCTTTGACCGAAACCAGAATAAGAGTAGACAACAACAATAAGATTTCATATATTTTTCGTATTATTTTTATCATATTTTTATTTTTTTCCGCTAACAGTTTTCTTTCAAGAGGATATTTTCCAAAACGAAAGCTTTCAAAGCCTTTTGAAACAAAAACATATTTCCACCTTTATATAACCAAAAAATATTACAATCAGGTTTTTAAAACTGTCAAAAAGGGGTAAAAAAAAAAAAAATCAAACCTTGCATCCACTTTTAAAAATAGAATCCAGGAAAATCTTCTGTGGTTTCCGTTTCACTTCCGATGGTTTTTTGTTCAGTTCTTCCATTTTTCTCCGTTTTTTTGCTTTCGATGTTTTATTTCCTTTTTTTACTTTCGTTGTTTTCTTTTGTTCTCTTGTTTTCTTTTGTTTTCGTTGTTCTAGGGTTTTCCTTTTTTAAGTCGTAAGACTTTTTTCATAAGCCGACCAACCGGCTTTCCGATATTCTTTTGCGGCTTCTCCCGGATTCGTCGATTTAATTATTCCCCTTCCCACAATAATAATATCACTTCCCCTTTCTCCAATAACCTGTCCCATACCCAAAAAAAAAAAAAACATTAATAAATATATAAAAAAGTGAACACTTAGAAATATACAGATACAGGTGTGATGACACGATGTGTGTAAAGAAAAAAGGGCCAGAGACTCCCAAAGTATGTACACATACTGATATACATATAAAGAATAATTGGGGTTTTTTAATATCTATTCTGAATAGGTTTATTTGACTCGTTTTTTTTTTTTCTTTACCCTTGAAAATAGGTTTTCTTGACCCTTCCGAATGGGTTTATTTTATTCCCATCCTACACGTTAATAGTAATTTATCTGGACAAAAAAAATTTGAGAGCTGATCTAATGAGGCTCACACGTAAAATAATGTCGATCACGCTAATTACTACCTATAAGAAGTGTACGTGAACGACAACTTTTCACCATAAACTTCTTTTACGTGACTTTTTTTGGATCATGTTACTGTTTGTGCTTCCGTAAATAGCTTTTCCTATTTCTCCTATTTTTACATTCACACCTGTCAACCTTCCACTTGTTAATGTATTCAGCTTATTTTTCAGCTTTGTCTCATCTCACATCGATTTCAACTTTTCTTTCTAAAATTACTGTTGTCAATCTCCTTTTTCCAGCCTCCTCAGCTTATTGCCTTTATGTCTTTATCTCAAACACTCCTTGAACATAGTCATTACCATACCCGAGTCATTAGCATGATTTTCTTAATTCATCGAATGTCTCCAAACTCAAAATTCTTTGACCCATTCCACCTTTACTCTACCAGATTCCTCATGTTAGACGGTGTAGATCCTTAAGAAGCGTTAAGAAAAAGTGTTAAGAAAAAAAGGACTGCTTTTTAGTTTTAATAATTGTAAAAAAATGATTAGCATAAAGACTGTTTTAGTGCTAGAAGTCTTAAAGACATAGATTAGTATGAGGACTGTTTTTCAGCGTTTTTAATTCTAGAGATTCAATTTGTATGAGGACTGTTAATAAATGTAAAGAAACAATCAGTATGAGGATTGTTATAGAGTTAATAATTCTAAAGAAACAATATTGGTTTTGGGACTGTCAATAATTTGATTTCCGGACCAAATGACGTGGATTAGCGTTAAGAAAAACTACACCGCTAATCGTTATTAGTGTTAACGACACTAATTCGGTCGCGACTTTTTTTGACCAAAAATCACAAAATAGAGTTAACAACATTATTTAAGGACGTGGACTACAATCTGCCACGTCTCCTTGCACTAAATTAGTATTGTTAATTCTAATTTCGCATTAACACTAATAAATATTTAACACTAATAACGATTAGTGGTGTAGTATTGTAGCCATATTTATTATTAGGAGGGCAAAAAAAGAGGGACAAAATAAGTGTCATTAACGAATAGGAATTCCCTTAGTACCACAGATTCCCATTCTAAAAGGATTACCTACGACTTTCTCACGTGTTGCAACCTCAAAATTCTTTGTCCAACCTACCAAATCTTTACAAGACCAAATTTTTTACATGTCACCACCCCAAATCCGCATTTTTTAACTTACAATCTCTACCCCTTTCTCAATTCATTGCTATCTCGAATTCACGTATTTTGCCTCAAAATCATTCACTCTCATCTAAAATCCATTCATGTCTGGATTCATTCATTTTAATCTCGGATTTACTTATTACATCTCAAATTCACTGAGGTTATCTCAAATTCATTTACCCTTACAAATTCATTTATCTCAAATTCACTTATTATGTCAAATCCACTCACCGAATCCGGTGTGTTGTATTGCTGTCCCAAGGAATCTCCTCCTCCTCCCAGTTGTACTCCTGGAGTCATATGGACGAGTCCCTCACTTCCGGGTCCATTTTTCCACTTTGCGGGACTAATCGATATATACCCAATTACAAAATCGGGATGTTGTTCGGCCATTTTTGCGGTTTCTGTGGTATATTCTCCAGTCGCTAAGTTTCCAGATGAGCTCATTTCAGCCAATAGGAGGAGCCCACGGCCTCGAGGAAGTCCCTGAATAATGACAAATAGCAGGGAAGAAAAATACAGATTTGATCAATTTATCATTAGATGACAAAAAATTGATCAATTTATCAGCGAAGAAAGTTAAGAAATGCTCATTCGACGACAAAAAACGGTGACGAAAAAGCCGGTGAAAAAAGAGAAAAGGACAATCATTTGATAACAAAAACCAGTAATGAACAATTCAAATTTCACATTTGATGAAAAGAACTAGAGAGAAAATTAATAAATTCAAAACTTTATAACAAAAACTAGTGAAGAAAGATACAAATTAGTCACTTCATGGCGAACAAGTAAAGAAAATATAAATGTAACATAGTGGAAAAAAAATATATCGTTTAATGACAAAAATCAGCTAGAGAATAAAAATACAAATTTATCAGTCCTAAGTCTAGAGGCTACAAATCCTCCACGTTGTCATACTGGAAGGAGGAAAGGAGGGAGGGAAGAAAGGAGAGATTGAGGGAGGGAGGGACGGAGGGAGGGAGAAAGGGAGAAATTGAGGGAGGGAGGGACAGAGGGGAGGGGGAGAGGAAGGAGGAAGAGGGGATGAACCAGCCAAGGAATTTACAAATTCATCATCCATGACAAACGCAGTAAAGAAAAATTTGAAGTTATCAATCATAAATCTGGAGATTATGAATCTTCCACATCATCATACTGGAGAGAGAAAAGGGAGGGAAAGGAAAGGAGAGCTTGAGGGAGGGAGGGAGAGTGGGAGGGAGGGAAAGAGGGAGGGATGGAGGGAGGTAGGGAGGGAGGGAGAAAGGGGATAACAAAAACCACTGAGAAAGCCAAAAAAACATTGTTGACATTATTTTCATGAATATTCTTTTGGTTCAGTTTAGAAATGAGGTGACCTTTTCACCACTTGATCACCGAAAAACTAAAAATCCATTTTTCTATGCAATTGTTGGTGAAGAATCATCTTTCCTCTCCCCTTTTATTTAAAATAATATGATTGTTAGTGAAGAAAAATACCTTTAATTTTAAACCATCGATAATTCCGGGTCCCGAAACAGTGTGAGCATTTATAATATCTGCCCACTCTGCAATTTTAAAAATGCCCCTGAAAAGAAAATAAAACAAGAGTAGTCTTCAGAAGGGACAAACAAAAAGAGAAAAAAAACGAAATGGGAAAAAGAACAGGAATTTTTCTGATGCAAAATTTGAACCAATGAACACAAATTACCAGATTCTTTGAATTTCACCCGTTGTCTCAATACTCGGTTTTCGCAGAAAAAATCCTTTCCGATGTCCACAAATTACCCAATACTTTGAATTTCAAACGACGTCCCCATACCCAGTTTTCCCGTGCAAAATTCTGACCGATATACACAAATAACCCAAACTTTTTAATTTGAACCGATGTCCCAATTCTGGTTTTCCAATGCAAATTTCTAGCCAATATGCACAATTTACCCGATTCTCTTCTTTTCACCCAATTCCCGACAAGGGACTTTCCATGCAAAATTCTGATCGATACACACAACCTACCCGAATTTTTTAATTTCACCCAATGTCCCAATCCCAACGTGCCAATGAGCTACGAGACAGTGGGAAACCAATACATCACCGATGTGACGGATGTGCCGTTATGACAATACAGCGATAAAAAAAAAGGTTTTGGAGGGAAGGAGGGAGGGGGAAGGGAGGGAGGGAAGAGGAAGAGAGGGAGGGAGGGAGGGAAGGAGGGAGGGAGAAGAGCTAGTCCTCCTCTCACTCTCTCTCTCAAACATTCTCCTTTCAAAAACAATTTAGGGTTCAAAAAGGGAGAGTGGGAGAGCTCTTCCCCCCTCTTCCCCTCCCACCCCCCCCCTTCCCCTCCCTCCCCCACTCCCTCCCCCTTGGGTTCTGAGTTTTAAGTCACATCGCATTGCATCGGTATCGGCACATTAGGAAAATTCAGTATCGCATTGTCACGTCACATAGGGTACCAACCAATACTTATCGGTTCCGATTAATCACATCAATGTCCGATTAATGGAAATTGATGCCATGCGATACACATTTTTACTTCATTTGTTTACATAATATAAAAGTTTAATATAGTCTTTTACAAATAAAAGGTTAACTTTAGGAATGAGATTATCTACACATTTAACATACCCTTCATACTGCATTGTGACAGTATTGCCGATATCGGCAAATTTACGATCCTCAAAAATGAGAAAATTGTGTCGGTCAGCTATCTGCCCCAATTTTACCCACAAGGCAAAAAGGAATAAAAAAAAAAAACACATGCTTTCCGTCAATAACAAAGACAACGTAAGAAGCTGTAAGCGGCTGAAGAAAAAATCTCCCTCTCCCTCCCTTGAACCCTCCCTCCCTCCCTCCCTCCCTCCCTCCCTCCCTCATGCCCCGCCTCCACCAGAATGTTACTAACTTCTTTTAATTTTACACTAAAACCAGAGGTAAAACTTAAAGTTTTCTACCTTTGTTAAATAAACAATAGACAAAAACAAAACCTCTACAATTACACAAAAATCAGCTATACATTCGAAAGATTTAGTTATTTTTTATAAAACAGGAATAAACTCTGAAATTCTACTCTTTTTATTTAATAAATAAATAAAGATTATACCAACCTCCTTTAATTCTTCGTCAAAATCAGGGGTGAAATTCAGACTTTTCTCCCTTTTTTTATAAAAAATAAGATTACACACACCTTTTATCGTTTAGACGAAAATCAGGGGTGAAATTTAAAGGTTTTCTCCCTTTTCTTAATTACAACCAAAAAAAATACTAACCTCTTTTAGTTTTACACCAAAATCAGGGGTAAAATCTGGGAAAATATCCACATGCGTTTTGAGGACACAAATTTCGGGCCCGACCTGTCACCGGAAACAAAAAAAAAAAAAAAAAAAAGGTACAAAAAAAAAAAAAAAAAAAAAAAAAAAAAGGAAAAAACAAAAATAAAAAAAAAAACAAAAAAAAAAAAACTTTCCAGTAGTTTATTGCCGATGAAAAACAGTGTCAATTAAAAAACTTTAATCAACAGCAAAAAAAAAAAAAAAAAATCCACAGAACTTGAAAATCAACAAAGAAATAATAAAAAAAAAAAAACTTCGCTTACCTTCTCAGCCAAATCCAGCAATTCGGCAGCAGTTGCCACGTCAGCAGCCACTGACAAATTGGTTTTTTTCGCCTCCATGATCTCCCACAACTTTCTCGCCGTGGGATTCTGCGTCGCTGCCGCTCTCTCTCCATACCTTTTCTTCCTCTGCCACGTGGCAGCTGCTGCAGGAGCTGCCACGTCGGCTTTTGGAGGAGCTACCGTCTGATTCCCTGCAATAAACTTTTTCACAGATTCTGCCACGTCATTTGTCATTTTCCCGTGCTTTACAAGAGCGTCGACGACGTAGGTAAGACTGAGGGCAGAGTAAAGTTTAATGCCATTTTTCAAAAGATTTTCTTCTCCTCCTTGTTGTCTATCTATCAAAACCACAGTATCTGTGACCTCCAATCCGGCGGCATTTAATGCTTCCACAGTTTCCAAAACAGAAGCTCCAGAAGTGACTAAATCTTCAATGACAAGACATTTTTGTCCTTTAGTAAAGGCTCCTTCTATGGCTTTTCTTGTTCCGTAGTCTTTTACTTCTTTCCTCCTCATGAGCATAGGGACATTGTGTTTTAGGGAAATGGCTGTAGCCATGGGAAGGGCGGTGTACGGAACACCACAGATGTTGTCAAAAGAAGCTTGAGCAGAAACAACTGCCCAAAGAGCTTCTGAAACTTGCTGCAGAAGGGAAGGATAAGATACAATGACTCGGAGATCAATATAAATAGGAGACATGATTCCACTTTTTAGTTTAAATTCTCCAAATTTAACAGCTTCCACTGCATGCAGAGCTAAGACTAGTTCATCAAAAGGATCCTCCATGGCTGGAACCCTAAAATCTGAAAAAAAAGGCGCGGAAAAAGACGAGTCTTTCGAGGATGTTTTCGCGGAAATTACGGCGGTAGTTGCGGTTGAATTAGAGGAGTATTGATTTCGAATTCTCGAGACGTGTGAGAGAGAGGGAAGAGAGAGAGACTGCTTAAAGGATGGGGATACGCCTAGAGTAGTAGACTTAGAAGGACAAAAAGACAAGCTAAGATTGTGAATGTTGAGAGTAAGAGGATTCCGTACGATTTCCGTACGGTTGCAGGAGTTATCCGTACGGAGTCTAAGAGAGGAGAAGGAGAGGGAGAAGGAGACGGAGGAGGTAGTGGTAAAGAGAGAGCGTTGTTGAAAGAGACAAGGTGACGGAGGGAGAGGAGCAGCCATGAAAAGAAATATAGTTTTAGGGTTCAGTTAAACTATTTCATTTTTTTTTATTTTTTTTGTTGCAGCATCTGTGGTCGAATCGGAGTCAAAGACTTTCCCACGTGTTCGTACAAAAAGGTACATAAATCGTACATAATTTGGCCAGCTAGCTCTAAATTTATGTACGGGTACATAACTGTTTTAGATCGAACTTCGGTTTCGTTAATTCGCAAACTGTTTAAAGTGTCATGGTTCGGTTGGACCGATTTTAATTTCCGATGTCAGTTTTTATCGAGCCAAACCCGGTTTGAATCGTTGTACAGATTTTTCTTTTCAACACATGTTGGCTCCCAAAACTCATCCAAGACTTTGACATTTTAGACATTGAAGTAATAATAGGTGCCACCAAAGCCCAACTCTCTAGGTAAGCGGTTGGCGCCAAGGTGGTTGTAGGACGCAAACCATGGACCCCCCAAAAAATTGGTAAAGCAACATATCTACGAGCAAAGAGGCCTTCCGAGACATCAAAAATAACATGGCCGACAAGTTGATGTGCAATCCTAAAGAGGCGATCATCAAATTCGGAAAGAGAGTAACGGAGAGAAGAGTTTGGGGATAAAGTGCGAACTAAGCATAAAAGGCATTGGGCAAAACAACGAGTTAAGATAGCAAACGCGACTTCTGAATCCGTAAGTTTGGGAGGGTCCTCACAATGAGAAAGGTCGTCCAACAATGCGTCTCTAACAAACAGGTTAACAAAACCAGGGCCTCCAATAAGGGAACCTAACGCTCGTATACCCTCATGAGGAGTGGAATTGTGAAATCCTAAAGGGGGAGAGAAATTCAATGGTAGACCATTCGGCCTCTATGGAACACATTTAGTGACTTTAGCGTAAAGGAGTATCTTAAAAAGTTGCTCTACAAAATAGTGAAAGGCAAGGACAAAAGAGTCCGACGGGCCAATGATTGAAGTGTCGTCAACAACCGAAAGGAACAAACAACTTGGAAAAGCCGTAGTTGGTGATCTTAGAGCCTGTAGGTGAGCGAAAGCAAACAAAGGGGCTTCTAAAAAGTCACCTTGACGAGTACCAGTTACTGATCCCAAAGTGGTAACGTCCCTTGATGGGCCTCCGATGGGATGAAGTAAGGGGCTGGGTATAAATTAGAATGCAAGTCCAGCAGCGAACAGTTAGTTAATAGGAAACGTCGAGTGTCGGAGCTCACGGAAAATGGTGTGTCGATCGACTGTGTTAAAGGGGTTGGCAATGTCGACTTGGAGAACCACCCAATCTGGATGTAAGTCAAGAATCGCCTATAAACTGTGGACGACCGCCTCACAACCTCCTCGTGTTGCGACACCAAACTATGCGAGGGGAAATGATCCTATAAATCCCTTTGAAGTTCTAAACACATTAACCTCGCTATAATACGATATACGACTTTCCCCACAACAATCGGGCGAACACCACCAAAAGGCTTCAATGCAGCAACAGGACGTGCCACTGCCAAACGTGGGACGACAAACGTGGCACAAGCCCTCGAGGCAATTGAGAAGCCACCGTGGACAACAAATGAAAACCTTGCAATGGGTTTTCCAAAGGGAAAACATCGTAGAAAATCTCATATACCACCCTTGAGGCTCCCCCAACTGAGAGACGAGGGGACCTAACTGGAGGTTTAACAACAAATATCTTGGTCGAGATCAAAGGGTTCCAAAGGATCATAAGAGTCAACAATTGGCAAAATGTCATCGGGTGCCACATGGTGAAGGTCTCGACGGGCTTCAATTGTTGACATTGTGGTTGGGGGCTGTGTGAAAGGGCGTAATGTACGGGCAACGCGCGAGCTCTCACCATAGACCAAGGTGTAGGGCACGTCGCATGTGGGATGTAGAGGCAGGAAGTGGAGCTCGCCGCCGAGGAGGCGTCATCAAAAGGCCGATTACACGATATATGTGTTCTTGTTGAAGAGATTCGCAATCCCCAAGAAAAAATGTTAACAACGTGAGCGTGTCTCTCGTGCACCACTAGCAACCCCAGGGGGTGGTAAGACCAAAACCCAAAGAGGAAATAAAAGGAAAAGTTGCCATGCGGCAAGATTGTTGATGTCGTCCGTCAAAAGCCTAAGCTGGAAATGAAGTACTGCTTGAACGACTTCTTGAAGATGAGGAGGAATAGGCGTGTAAAACTTCTCGAAGATGAGGAGGAATAGGCGTGTAAAGCCATAGTCTGGTGTAACTCAAATGGTAACATCCTAGAACATTAGGATTGCGTACAAAATCCCAATTGTGGTGAGAGGGGTGGTGTTGGAGGGGGGGAGTGTTGGTAAGAGGCCCGTCTTGTGCAGTAGAGGAGTTGAAACGATATTGGGACACGCTTTTACATGTCTACCTCGACCATCACCCAGAGTCACTCTCTTGTAACAATTATATGGACTTCGCATCTCTGTCGACAATCATGGCTGTCCGATCGTTTTTTATTATTGTATATTTTCTTAATAGTTATCAGATTAGCGTGCGAAAAGTACAAGATTAACGTGCGAAAAGTACAAAGATTAACGTGCGAAAAGTACAAGATTAGAGTGCGAAAAGCACAAGATTAGCGTGCGAAAAATACAGTACCTTGAAAGCGTTCAGCATCAGATCGACGGCTGTAGTTTACTCCACAGAAGTAGGATTTAAAATCCAATGAGGATTCCGTGTACATCACTATATACGTCTTTTGGTATTTTGTCGTTTCTGGTCAAAGAATGGCACCAGATTCATTCCACTGCCGACACAATTTTGCTTTCGAAAATAAATTGTTGCTTCAAATTTTACCGCCAAATTTGTTTTTTGTTTCTGTGTTCTTTATTGTTTTTTTTGGTCGTTCTTACACGGAAGATAAAATAGAATAAATTTCAAATAGAATAATATAAGAATTAGAAGCTGACGTCACATTGAGACAGAAGGTATGTCCCTCTCTCTCTCTCTCCTTCTCTTTTTTTTTTTTGGCAGTTTAATATGTTTTCACTTTTTTAATTTAAGTTTCTTCTTCATGAAAAGGAGAATGCAAGTTTCTTATCTCCTTCCCTTCCTTGTTCTTTTTTTATAAGTTTTTTTTTTTTTTTTTTTTTCATTTATTATTGTTATTTTTTTTCTTCTCGTTGTTTTTGCAATTTTTGTTTTTGTTTGTAAACTTGACAGTATGTAGAGAATATATGTGCAGTTGCTTTTGCTTTTTTTAATCAATTTTTAACTCAACACTTTAATGATCTTACTTTTTGATCTGCGTTAGCTTTCTGTCTCTTTGTTCTTTTTATCTTTTAGAACAATTATTTCAGTACAATATATAGGTCCTTATGTATGATTTTTTATGTTTCAGAGTTTTAATATGTTGAGAGTGCAAAACCTCAGTCTTTACCTAGCTCAATATCATATGTGCACACCTGAAAACAGCAATGCTTCCTTCTGCTTGAATCGGTGATTGTTGATATATTTTTTCTGAATTTATGGTTTTTTTTTTTAGTCAATGTCAATTAACGCATTTTATGGACATTCTTCCTTCCTTCAGTGCTCATATTCATTATTTTTTGCGTTGTTTTTCCGTGGGTTCCATGCGCATGACTCGACTATAATAGGCGTCTCTCGAAAACTGTTTTTCGAAATAAAGCGACTCAAGGTCTGCAAAAATATGCTTTCAAAGAGCGATTTTGAAGGTTTTGTTTAACTTCAGTTTCAGGTTCAATATTTATTTTTGTTTCAACCTTTCCTCTCCTTCCCTCCCTTTTTTTTTTAATTTTCCAAGCGTGTTTTGCCAGTTGTCCTTTTCCTTTTTTTTCGATTCAAAGACCCCTCGTGTCCTACGACTACCATTAACTTTAATCTTCTTTTAAAACGGTAAGATTTTTTTTTTCGACTTTTGAAGTCCACTTTCTCTACTGCAATAAGTGTGTGTGTGTACATTCATATATATATATTTATTTGGCGTACGGAGGAAATGTACTCGAAGATTTTTCCAATGTTATAAGGCATGATAGGGTCGTCAGGAACCAATCAGAGTGTGCAGAAATAATAATACAGAAGTAAAAGCACAAACCATAACACTCACATAACATTCACAAAGGTACACAGGTTTCGGCACAATATCAATATACTCAGTTCGAGGGTTTTTCTCTCACTCACTCTTACAAAATTCGCGGTATTCGAAGCAACGACCTTCTTACAGATTCTCCCTACTCAAAAAAATAACTCACTACCTAGCTCTACGAGGAACGACAACCACAAGACGTTCTCCACTACTTCAAAAAAGTCACTTAGATCGAACATGAATTACGGTGTAAGAACACGACAACGCCTAGGACACAATTCCATTGAAACGTAATAGTACATAAGACAGAAGACAAGGCACCAAGTATTACGGACGGAATAACACGCACATATTCTAAACTAATAAATAAGAAACAATAAACTGACTTAATTTCGATAAATAGGCTGATTCGCACGATGTACAAAACACTCCCCCTCTCATTGTGAATTCCTTTGCACCTGTCGCATCTAACATAATTTTGGCCGCCCTGTAGTGAACACATTTGCAGACTTTATTACAATGTTTGCAGCTTTCTCCACTGTTGGAAGGTACTTGAGCTCCAATTCTTTAGCCGTCACTGAATCTCGAACAAAGTGCCTCCGGATGCAAACGTGTTGTGCGTTTGTGAAACACATGATTTTGTACAAGGACCATAAAACTCATAGTGTCAAATTGCTTTCACATGAATCTAACCAGAATCCCCAATTTGTTGCTAGTATCCTTAATCCTAACTTGAGTTTTAGCATCATGGGACATGGCCATATACTCAGCTCACACTGAATTTAACTCCAGGGTCAGTTGGGATGGATAACCTTAAAAACGTGATGCTCCCTCGAGCACATAAGCGTATTCAAACGTCAACTTTGCGTAATCAAGTACTTTATTTCACTATTTTTTTCCAAATTGTAGATGCCCTAATGAAATTGCCCATATACAAGTAGCAGATCATTTAGTCTTTTGTTGTGCAATACAATTTTTTTAATAATATGCAAACCACATGGTGTGTGAATTTCGCTTTTGGTAATGCAAAATCTTGGTCGTGGCTCTTGAGATAGACTTTTGTTCTGCCTTGGAACGGGTGTGGTTTTCGACATTGAAAAGGTTGTAGGGGAGGGGATGGGAGATGGAAGTCAATTAAAACATGGCTTTTTCAAACGAGTTTGCATTTTTTTTTTCACTATGTACTTTTTCGTCCATTGGTTACTGCTGCTTGATGTCATACTGGTCACAACATAGTAGTTGATATCTTCAAAAAGTTAAATCTAATTCCATGTTAACATTCATTCAGACGGTCCAATCATTGGCTTGCCAATTAAAATACATTGGTTAAACTATCAATCACGAGGATCTAATAAGTGCCATTTTGGGCGGGTTATTATATTATTTTGAAGCATTTATAAGTAATAATGACTCATCCCACGTCACTCTGTGTGATCTGATAAACCGTTTAAAGCTCGAAAAAAACCGGTTGTCATTCAACGAATCTGACGTGAACAGATTGGCACTAACTACCTTTGCTCACAAGAAATAGTCAAAATTTGTTGAATCTTCCTCATTTGGAAGTACACCGTGTATCGCTTTGTGTTAATAATTTTTTCAACACTTAAAACATATTTTTTCCGTACACAATTGTCGAATTGTCGATCTGATGGTTGCGATTGAAAGGTAAGGTTCCCACTTCCGGTTGGCGGTCTCAAACTGAAAATCGAACAAGTGTGTATGGAGAAAAGATGTTTTAAGTGGCGGAAAAAGCATCAACACTAATAGCAATTCACCGTGTACTACAAAAAAAGCGATCACCAGGTAGACGCTTGCCCAATATAGGCCCTCAAGTGTGGAAAACAACGTATGACTCGGGTTGCCCCAAAAACTAATCCAACAAATCATAACAATTTTTTTTTTGTAAATCCCCATGTCGCGACGAGGCTCCTCAGTCAGCTTATGCACGGGCACACCGCCTTTAATTATACTTACGGTCCTCCACCTTCGTGTTATCCATTGCCAAAAATTTTACTATCATTTGCCGGTACCGACTTTGACTTTGGCGTCAAGATCAAACGACCACACTATTGGCTCTACATATACAACAGTTGCTCCTTGTAAAATCATAACTCCCCCAATTCCACCTGTGGAGTATGGGTACGCCTTCACCGATTCAATTAAATGTGATGTTACTTCATGACTCAAATACATTGTTATGTAGAGTGTCTCATGTCTTTTTCATTTATGTTTGACATGTTTGCGTTTCACTTGCATTAATCCCTCTTATATATAAGTTGTAAGGAGTAGTTCATGATGTGTCATAAGGTTGATAAGTGAATGTATGGAGAGGATGTCATTCACTTATGTTTGCTCATTGGCCTATATTCCTCATTGCTATGGCTGCAAGTTGGGTGTTTTACTCGGTCTACTTTAGACCAAAGGACAACAACATCGCCGATTGCGATCACGTGACGGTTGAGAGGGCACTAGAATTTGGTACGCTTTGAAATTTGAAGCTTAACGAACAAATGCGCCCCGAAGCGTGAAGGCGCCCCTTTTGTCGGTTGATTAGACGAGTTCTTTTTACCAAGCTTTGTAGTAAAGGTACGAAGATGTCTTATGTCATGTTTTATTTAGGACCATGCTTTCATAGGAGTATTGTTGGGCGTAACGCTGGTAGGACATAAATTACGAAGATAGTTATCGCATACCAGCGCTTGAGCCAAAAATGTTGAAAATAGGTTAGCAAAATATAACATGGATCAAGCCATTTCAATTGAGGTGTAACTGTAACTTTATGCAATCTTGTTTTGTTGAGGAGTTTAGGGTGGACTTAACTGATATGCGTTTTTATGGTGAGCGATGTAGGCGGAAAATTGTTGAGACATAAAATCTACACCTTTGTTGCTTTGTATCATAGGGATCCACCTAATGCGGGCGTGAGTAAAAGGACACATTTGTCGGAATGAATTCGAGCAAGTGGTTTTGTGAAGATTGTTTTGCTGACAGGGAAAGATTAACGTGGCATTTACCTTTGTTTACAGTGATGACAAAAATTAAAATTTTGTTAGAGAAAGAGTCAATTCCGGTTACAAGCTCTGCTAAAGAAATCAAACTAGCTCTTTTGGGGGTCCATACCGTAGATTCTAAAATATTTTTTTCTACTTTAGCATTTCATGCAAAAGATTTTGCAAGATTATTGGAAAAAAATACATTGCGTCTTTAGCTATGACGAAACAATTACTAAGAGGAGAGAGGGGTCTAGAGCGAGGAGGGCTTCGAGGAGGGAGGGTCCTAGGAGGAGGCTCTGGCCTTGGAGAGGAGGCAGGTCTACGAGGAGACGGGGGAGGAAAGCGAGGAGAAGCGGGAGGAGAGCGAGGAGAGGGATGATGAAAGAGAGGAGGTGAGAGAGGAGGTGATGGAGGAGAAGGCGGGGTCCTTGCAGGAGACGGAGGCTTTGATTTTGGAGGGGCGGCATGTTTAGGGGGAGGACGAATTGGTGGTAAAAGGGAGATGAGAGGAGGAGGGCGAGGAAGAGTGGGAGGGGGGGAAGGAGGTAAGGCAGATTTAATTGGACAATTTGGCGCATATGAGGTAAGATCTGGCCTGTAAAATACGTTCGAATAACAAACTTTTCTCGTAAAACAAGCACAAATTAGACTACCACGTCTTATATATATCATAAACCCAAATGGAAACAGACATACTTTCATGCAATCCAAGGAACTTGAAAATTGGCCATAATTAAAATAGTCGAATGTGTCAAAACCGTAATTGTAAGAATAAAATCCGGCGGGGTTTGTACTATTTGGTGGGATACTACAAGGTGGAAAATAGGGTGAGGGGGATGGGCCGTAATCTACTGGAGGACATGAGTGAATATAGGACATTGTTGGGTCATCGAGAGAGAGGGCAGAGCTATAATTTACTTCTCGAACATAGCAATAACAATATGGCGTTAACTATGGTTCTACTTGGATGAGAAATCCAAACCCGACTTGTTCACATCTTCGAGCACATCCAACAATGCCTGTTGCACTAATGTTGTAACGCCAACCACCGTCATCCGCATTAGAAAAGTAATATGGGTATTGGTAGAATTTTGATGGATTTGTACTATTTGGTTGGATCCAACAAGGAGGAGGAGGAGGAAGTGGAGGACGAGGAGGCAGTGGAGGAGGCGGAGGAGAAGGCGGACAAAGAGTAACATATGACGTTATGTTTTCCAAGGTCCGATCTTTGACTCCATACTTGATTTGTCTTGTGTAACAATAACAACCAATACTAGTACCTTGTTGTTGTAGTAAGAATCCAAATCCAAATCCAAATCCAAATCCAGATCCATCAGGCAAAGCGAAATTCTCGTGACAATCTTGGGCAGCCAAAATCGACCAGCCAAAATCGACCAGCCATCAGAGGCATATCCAGTGAAAGCGTAGTCGTAGACATAATAGTTTGGTGGCAAAGTACTGTTAGGAGACATCCAACAACCACCTGGTAAAGGATAGAGGTAGAGGAGGGAGGGCGGGGGAGAGATGGAGAGTGATTAGTCAACTTCGCTTACAACATTCTACATCCTAATATGTTAATGCCTGGAAGTAGAAAATCGTCGGAACAATTGATTGCTATTCAAAACTGTAAATTCGGTAGAACGTTATTAAAAACAATAATCTAACAAAGTTCCGTATACATTGGCATATAGACATACATAAACTTAATATTTCTCAAAATGAAAAAAAAGGGAAAGGGTTTTGTTTGACCTTGGACGGATTGAAAATTCAAAACAAATGAAAAGAAAAAGGAAAATATTGAACTCCATCCCAACGTTTGATTTCCTTTCTTGCGATGGACAATATGGTCCTCCTTAGTCTCCATAGTAGCCACCTAGCAACAAAGAAAAACAATTCAAAAGCAACATAAAAATAAGGTCTTTATATTGAGAAAAGAAACAACATTCCTTTTAAAGAACAATGTAAAATTTTAGCGAGGGCATTCTCTCTCACTGTCATTCTCTATTCCCCTCTCTCCCATCTACTCCGCATTGTACCTCTCGTTTTGGCCCCTCTAACTCTTCTCTCCCCCTCTCCTTCTCAACCTCGCACTCACCCTCTCTCTATTCTCTCTTTCTCCTTCCCTCCATCCATCTCCTCCCTTATATTGAGAACCTTTGCCAACGGCATCGACCCTTTCCTTCCCTCCCTTCCCCCGTCCCTCCCTCCCTCTCTCCCTCCAACTTTCCATCCCTCACACCCCCCCCCCCCTCCCCCCTCCCCCCCCTCTCCCCCCCCCCCTCCCCCCCCCCCTTCCACTCCCTCTCCCCCTCCTTCCTCCCTCTCCGCCTCATTACTCCCTCTCTCCCTCTCTCTCTCCCCCCCCCTTTCTCCCTCTCCCCCCCTTTCCCCTCTCCCCCCCCCCCCTCTCCCTCTCCCCCCCCCTTTCTCCCTCTCCCCCCCCCTTTCCCCTCTCCCCCCCCCCTCTCCCTCTCCCCCCCTTTCTCCCTCTCCCCCCCCCCTTTCCCCTCCCCCTCTCCCTCTCCCTCTCCCCCTCCCTCTCCCCCTCTCCCCTTCCCCCTACCCCTCCCCCTACCCCTCTCTCCCTCTCTCCCTCTTCCCCTCCCCCTCCCTCTTCCCCTCCCCCTCTCTCCCTCTCTCCCCCTTCCCCTCCCCCCCCTCTATGCCTCATTATTCCCTCTCTCCCCCTCCCTCTCCCCCCCCCCTTCCCCCCCCCTTTCTCCCTCTCCCCCCCCTTTTCCCCCCCCCTTTCTCCCTCTCCCCCCCCCTTTCCCCCCCCTTTCTCCCTCTCCCCCCCCCTTTACCCTCCCCCTCTCCCTCTCCCTCTCCCCCTCCCTCTCCCCCTCCATCTCCCCCTCTCCGCCTCCCCCTACCCCTCCCCCTCCCCCTCTCTCCCTCTCTCCCCCTTCCCCTCCCCCCCCCTCTATGCCTCATTATTCCCTCTCTCCCCCTCCCTCTCCCCCCCCCCTTCCCCCCCCCTTTCTCCCTCTCCCCCCCCTTTTCCCCCCCCCTTCTCCCTCTCCCCCCCCCTTTCCCCCCCCTTTCTCCCTCTCCCCCCCCTTTACCCTCCCCCTCTCCCTCTCCCTCTCCCCCTCCCTCTCCCCCTCCATCTCCCCCTCTCCGCCTCCCCCTACCCCTCCCCCTCCCCCTCCTCTCCCTCTCTCCCTCTTCCCCTCCCCCTCCCTCTTCCCCTCCCCCCCCTCTCAGCCTCATTTCTCCCCCTCTCCCCCCCCTCTCAGCCTCATTTCTCCCTCTCCCCCCCCCTCTTCCCCCCCCCCTTTCTCCCTCTCCGACCCCCTTTCCCCCCCCTTTCTCCCTCTCCCCCCCCCCCCTTTACCCTCCCCCTCTCCCTCTCCCTCTCCCCCTCCCTCTCCCCCTCCCTCTCCCCCTCTCCGCCTCCCCCTACCCCTCCCCCTCCCCTTCCCTCTCTCTCCCCCTCCCCCTCTCTCCCCCTCTCTCCCCCTCCCTCTCCCCCTCTCCCTCTTCCCCTCCCTCTCTTCCCCTCCCTCTCTTCCCCTCCCTCTCTTCCCCTCCCTCTCCTCCCCTCCCTCTCTCCCTCCCCCTCTTCCCCTCCCTCTCTCTCTCCCTCTCCCTCTCCCTCTCTTCCCCTCCCTCTCCTCCTCCCTCTCTCCCCTCCCTCTCCCCCTCCCTCTCTTCCCCTCCCCCTCCCCCTCTCTCCCTCTCTCTCCCCCTCCCCCTCTCTCCCCCTCTCTCCCCCTCCCTCTCCCCCTCCCCCTCTTCCCCTCCCTCTCTTCCCCTCCCTCTCTTCCCCTCCCTCTCTTCCCCTCCCTCTCCTCCCCTCCCTCTCTCCCTCCCCCTCTTCCCCTCCCTCTCTCTCTCCCTCTCCCTCTCCCTCTCTTCCCCTCCCTCTCCTCCTCCCTCTCTCCCCTCCCTCTCCCCCTCCCTCTCTTCCCCTCCCTCTCCCCCTCCCTCTCTTCCCCTCCCCCTCCCCCTCTCTCCCTCTCTCCCCCTCCCCCTCTCTCCCCCTCTCTCCCCCTCCCCATCCCCCTCCCCCTCTTCCCCTCCCTCTCTTCCCCTCCCTCTCTTCCCCTCCCTCTCTTCCCCTCCCTCTCTTCCCCCTCCCTCTCTTCCCCTCCCTCTCTCCCTCCCCCTCTTCCCCTCCCTCTCTCTCTCCCTCTCCCTCTCCCTCTCTTCCCCTCCCTCTCCTCCTCCCTCTCTCCCCTCCCTCTCCCCCTCCCTCTCTCCCCTCCCTCTCCCCCTCCCTCTCTTCCCCTCCCCCTCCCCCTCTCTCCCTCTCTCTCCCCCTCCCCCTCTCTCCCCCTCTCTCCCCCTCCCTCTCCCCCTCCCCCTCTTCCCCTCCCTCTCTTCCCCTCCCTCTCTTCCCCTCCCTCTCTTCCCCTCCCTCTCCTCCCCTCCCTCTCTCCCTCCCCCTCTTCCCCTCCCTCTCTCTCTCCCTCTCCCTCTCCCTCTCTTCCCCTCCCTCTCCTCCCTCTCTCCCCTCCCTCTCCCCCTCCCTCTCTTCCCCTCCCTCTCCCCCTCCCTCTCTTCCCCTCCCCCTCCCCCTCTCTCCCTCTCTCTCCCCCTCCCCCTCTCTCCCCCTCTCTCCCCCTCCCCATCCCCCTCCCCCTCTTCCCCTCCCTCTCTTCCCCTCCCTCTCTTCCCCTCCCTCTCTTCCCCTCCCTCTCTCCCTCCCCCTCTTCCCCTCCCTCTCTCTCCCCCTCTCCCTCTCCCTCTCTTCCCCTCCCTCTCCTCCTCCCTCTCTCCCCTCCCTCTCCCCCTCCCTCTCTCCCCTCCCTCTCCCCCTCCCTCTCTTCCCCTCCCCCTCCCCCTCTCTCCCTCTCTCTCTCCCTCCCCCTCTCTCCCCCTCTCTCCCCCTCCCCATCCCCCTCCCCCTCTTCCCCTCCCTCTCTTCCCCTCCCTCTCCTCCCCTCCCTCTCCCCCTCCCCCTCTTCCCCTCCCCCTCTCTCTCCCTCTCCCCTCCCACCCCTCCCTCCTCTCCCTCCTCCCCCTTCTCTCGTCTATTCTCACCTCCATCCGTACAAGCGGCGGTTTCGAATTCTCGAAACTTTCCGATCCGTTCTCTCGCACTCGTGTGACAGCTGTCACCATAATTAGTGTGGATCCCTACATATTTTAGAGTCCCATCCTTCTTCTTTATTTATTATCGGGAGGGATACGAAGAGAGGAGGAGTGGTAAGCCTTTCCCTTCCCTTCCTTTCCCTTCCTTTCCCTTCCCTTCCCTTCCCTTCCCTTGCCTTCCCTTGCCTTCCCTTCCCTTGCCTTCCTTTCTCTTCCCTTCTCTTCTTGTTCCTTCGAAGTAATGATTGTGAGGCAGCGATTTTCAGGTCAACCCAATTCTGAAAAGTCGTACGGCGACTTTTCTTTCCGCGCGACTATCCGAGTCGCAGAGGCGAAATCGCACGTGTGAATCCGTCGCAAAGGTATAGTCGCACGTGTGAACCCGTGTAATCTAAATTAGGTAACCTAAATCGCACGTGTGAAGGTGGTTACGGGGGTTTGGTTAAACGTCACGTCCTACGTGACGTGACACTTTACAGCATGACTTATGACTTGTAAATTATATTGATTTAGCAAGGATAAAGGTGCCGTACAGTAATATAATGCACTGTAACTGTAACTGTAGTTTCGTGCGGTCGCATGAAATGCCCCTTCCGTATTTTTCTTGTGCAAGGGTTTCTAAGGCCGGACTAAAGTTCTATCAAATAAGTACATCGATAAAGTACATATGTACAAATTTGACGTTTGCGTACACTTGTAGAAATGTGTATTATATTTTGATTGTTCAGATACTTCATTCAGATTTTGCACGTGAAGAATCTTTGCGATTTTTTCACGTGTGACCTCAAACCAACGTGGCAACACTTTAAAGAGAGCACGTAGGCCTGTATTGCGTAATATAAAATTTTGCAAGATATCAATTGGCAAAGAACTTGTTCGTACCGTTTCTGGTACAGTACATTACAACCTAATGGAAATCCTGCGTACGGCCGTATGCTCATGTAACCTTGACAAGTTGACATGTAACGGTGTACAGTAGCTTGGCATTTTAAAAGGTATTTTAATGAAGATTTTCCCTATTAGGGTGGACTTCCATTATGCGTCCCAGTAATTGTACGGAATATTTTACTAAAAGGGCGTGCCTTCCATTAGGTCGCTTCTGTAAACCTGCGTGGCTCATTCTGGTTGGTAACACGTAGGTTAATATTAGATGCTTAAAATCTGGAAAGAATCTTCGAATGCAATGTCAGAACGCAATATCTGTACGAGCGGAGGTAATATCTGTATCAGCGGAGGTAATTAATGATTCGTACAGAGGGCATTAAATGTACTACCCAAAATTTCAAAACGCAACGACAAAAAGGCGGCGACAACTTTGATGGTCAGAGCGTGACGGAATAATTTCAACGGATTCGCAGCCACCCTGGCGGAAGGCACATGGCCCTTGCGACGTGTACGCACATACGCGCGCGCTCATCGTGGATTCTTTCTACCTTTTCCACGCGGCCTATTTTTACACGTTCTGTATTCGAGAATTGTCCTCACTGTGCACGGTCTTAGAAAACCGTAGGTTGGTGACGTGGCGTCACGGATAAAAAGTGTAATTAAAATCCGACGGTCCTAATTTACGCCTACAACCCTGGACAATTTTCTGTAATGTTGTTTTTGTTTAAAAAAAAAAAAAATGTACGAACATGTACAAAACGGTACGGCAGTCAGTAAAAAACCCCACTTTTTCGCTAATGGAAGTCCACCCTTAGGGCATGGTTTAATACAGAAATTTGTACTTGCCCTTATCATGCCGTACTGTATTTTCGTGAGTTTCTTGAAAACAACATTACAGAAAATAAGATTACGATTCTCCAAGTATCCGGGAGAAGACATCGACCGTCCGATTACATTTTGGTCTTCATCTGCGAAGCAATCGCTCCATCCGCCTCTGTATTGGTGAACCCACCTCGCGGAGGTGGGTTCACCAATACAGAACCAGTCAATTCGCTACACCTGGACCATACGCACGTGCATAGATGAAAAATGAAAATTTTCACACGCCCCCAAAGTAACGTGCCTTCGGGCAAGGTGAACGTCAAATCTTCGAGGAAAAGAAATACGGTTTTTTCCTGAAAGTCAGCAGAGTGAAGGAGTTCTCTGGGGTACATTGACGCGGTACACTTGCAAAGTACACGTACGAAATACGCAAGTACGGATTTCCATACGAAAATGGTCGGTATCCAAATCTTTGACGAATTTAGAGATTTGATCGTCGACTTACGTGGAACCACTCAAATCAAAACACGTATGTAAAAACTTATTTACAGACGATACGCGATGTAACCGAGGCCTTTGTAATACAAAATTTTTGTTGTCCGTACTATTACAAAGACCTCCTGATGTAACCATACCCTTATTTTCCACGTTCTTATAAATATCGTACGGCCTTGTAGAATGCAGTATCGGATCAATCGTGAAATCAAATTATTTGTATATGATGATTGTACAATGAAAATGATAGTGTTGTGTATCGGTAAGGATTTGCCGATAACCGATATGGGCCTTTTTACGGGCAACCGATAATCGATATATTGGTACGATATATCGTTATCGGTGTTCTCGCCGACAAATAACGGATATTTATCAGTTATTATCGGCGATAACACCGATATCGATAACTATCGGCGATAACTGTAAGGAGAGTACATATAAATATACCCCAGTACACTCAACAGTACGTGTTTTTCCCCGGACGTGTACAAGCACTAAAAGTACAGTAGCCGCCATGAGATCTGTACGGTTTTGATACGGATCCAGTAAAAACGATGTACCTTTCACATGCGACGCCATGGCTTTGTCCCTTTATTCCTTGAGATCCACTGGGGACATGCCACGTGTCAATCTGTCGGCTTTTTTGGTATAAACTGCCAAAAGAGCCATTCCGGGATGCCGCCGCTCACTCTAGCCGTCCGCTCGTGTTTTCTCATTCCAAGTCGTCTGTTCGATTCTAGCGGCGCGCAGAATGTTATTTTGCGTCCGTTGTACTTCGTGTCCGCCTTCCTTTTTCCATTCCATGTTCACCAGTTTGTCAACACAATTCCGTACGTCGCCGTAAAATTTCTGTTCAGTTAACCGGCCAACGTTTACGTGCTGCGCTGTCCGTAATGAATTGCAGTTTAACGGCGACGGAACAGATTCTTATACGTGGCATGCCACGCTATACAAAGTCAATAATATAATACAGTATTTTATAAAGTACTATTGTATGCATACTATATGTTTTTTGAGTTATCGCCGATATGGAATTTGTTGGTCTCAGATCGATATATCGGAACCTCTAACGGTTTGATAACCGATAACTATTGGTATCGATGTTATCGCGATAAATTTTTTACCGATACACAACACTAGAAAATGAAACCTTTATTGCAAAAATAACGATGGTAAAACCATGTGAGTACAAAAGGGGCAAAAATAAAAAAAATTAAAAACTTTTGGAGACTACAAGAGTCACAAGAAAGTAAGCTACGCCTAAAAACTGAAATGAAACAAAACAATAGTAAGAGGAGCAAAGAATTAAAACAAAACAATACCAGAGTTAGACCGCCTACAAAAGGAGAAAACCTAGACTAGTTTATCCATAACCAAACTAAGGTCCACAACCAGAGAGATCATGGATGTGAACCGGGTCCCTTGGTGGAAGGTCGGGTAGACCTTGCCTGTCATCATCTAGTGTGCTATAGCTAAGGAGAGCCGCAACTATATTTTGTGCATTGGTAATGACGGTATAGTGGTACCTTTGAGCCAAAGATTTTACACGTGGTCCACGTTTTTTTCTTTATAACCTCTATAGTCGAGCACATGATTCGCAAGGGCAAAATCGCACACATGCCAATGTCGCAATGTAGTTAATGTAATTAATGTGATGAGTGAAATTTAAATAGTATTAGGTTTTGCAATCTTTGAGTTAGGGTGGCGTTCTATTAGGAAATTATGTAATCGTACGGCAAACATTACAGGATGCTACTTTTTGAACGATGTTCTATCGCGCAGAGTTTGTAATCCACGTGCTCAAAATTGAATGGTACCACGTAGGATAAGATCGTTTATTGAAAATTGTCAAATATTTTTCTCACCAACCAACTTCAACTTGAAATCTTCATTTGCGTACCATGTACATGTGGACAAGGTCGTCGAATGACATAATTTTTGTACTCTTTGCAGACGCCTTGTCAAATACTAGTACAATTTTTTTAGGGTTTTTGACTTTCAGTTTTTTTGCACGACGAATGAGCGTTGCCACAAATTGGTGACAATGGGCCCTAATAAAAATAAAGTGACGAAAGCTCGTTACAATATTACTTTTGTGATTTCGTTTAGGATGTTTAGTGGATGTATCGAGTGCCAAATTTTTCGCTTTTCGTTGGTTGCCGTCTTGACACGTATGTTCATTATCCAACGTGTCCCCACCCAAATTTTTCTGTAAATGGTGATGTACTTGACGAGGTACATCACCATTTACTGAAACTTTCAAAGCGAATGCATCGCAAAAAAACATCCAACGGTCATTGTTACCTCCCAGACCTTTGGAGAATATTTGCTAGATTCTTGGTAATGCTGTTCGCGCATAATAACAAAATAAACGGTACGGCTTGGTACGGATAAACACCAATTTGTGTAAACCGCCCCACTCTTCGTCTGGTGGAACGCCACCCTTAATTTGAAGTTCCATCAAGACATTGTGTAATTGTACCCACGGCATTACAGGATGCTTCAATTTGAACAATGTTCTATTGTGGAGCGTTTGTAATCCACGTGTTCATAATTTAGTGGTACCACGTGAGTTAAGATAGCATATTGAAAATCGTCTATGATTTTACTCCGACCAAAAATCTTCATTTGCGTACCCTGTACGTGTTTACCACGTCCTTGTTCAACACAACTTTTGTACTCTTTGCAGTCGTCGTGTCAAATACCACCTGATTTTTTTAGGGTTTCTATTTTTCCGCGTGACGAATGAGCGTTGCTAGAAATAGTGTTACGAATGTGCGCTTACAAAAATAGCGTGACAAAAGTGCGTTATGAGATTTAGTTTGTATTTTTTGTTGGATTTTTGAATGCGTATATCGTGTGCGGTTTTTTTTTATTTTTGTTGCCTGCCATTGTGACACTTATGTACATTATCCAACGTGTCGCAGCTCAATTTTTTTTGTAAATGGTGATGTACCTCGACGAGGTACATCACCATTTACAGAAACTTTCCAAGCGAATGCTTCGCGAAAAAATATCCGACGGTCATTGTTAACTCCCAGACCTTTAAGGTGTTTTATGCTCTATTGTCTATAATTTGCTTGTAGTACATGTTTGTTTGGTTGAAATACCTCTTTCGTTTGGAGTTACATATCTTACACTATAGATCTAGTCTTTTAGGCATTTCTCTTTGTGTTTGCTTCCGCTAACATGTCTGATAATGGCTCAGCTCCTATTGCAAATGCTCCTATTAGCCCTAGTGCTCCACCTGCTCCTGCTGGTGCAAGTGTGGCTCCTAGTGGGAGTGGATCACAGCCGAGTCTTAATGCCCATGACCTTCAACATGTATTAGTCCACTTGTAAAAGTCAGAGTCGATCCACGACGGATGTGAATTTATAAACTTACATGTGGCAAATGGCGTGTACCTTCTGACATTAAAGTCACCCGTGTCGACGACAAAATCTTGGTTGTAAGACATCTTGTCATGCCTTCGCTGGTAGAGCGATAATAGATGAACGTACAAATGGTACAATCATGGACATTTGTACAAATTTTCATTTTGCAACACTTTTCGTGACCGTTGGTACAACGAAAAATACAAGGACGTAGATATTGTACATTAGCGGGACACTACTAGATATTTTAATATGCGTCTGTCCGTACTGATACGCAGTTGAGGTTTTGTACTTTTCAAATCTTTCATTAATCCTGGGCGGCTCAACATGATCATACATGGAACCAATCCCATTCTAACACGTAATCAATTTTTGCCTAGCTGGCACGAACTGATGGAAAGGTGTTACAAATATTACTGCCAATAAACGTGACTGTACGATTAGTGGGAACGCCTGATGGAAGGTTACCCTAAGGGTGGACTTCCATTAGTGAAAAAGTAGGGTTTTTTACGGACGGTCGTACCGTTCTGTGCAGGTTCGTACATATATTTTTTTCGAAGGAAAACAACATTACAGAAAAATGTCCAATGTCGTAGGCGTAATTGCAGACCGTTGAATTCTATTACACTTTTTATCCGAGACGCCACGTCACCAACCCTACAGTCTGTCAAGAGCGTGCACAAGGAGGACAATTGTCGAATACATAACGTGTAAAAATAGGCCGCGTGGTAAAGGTAAAAAAATCCACGAGGAGCGCGCACGTATGTGCGTACACGTCGCATGGGCCACGTGCGATTTTCTAGGGTGGCTGCGAATCTGCCGAAATTAGCCTGTCAAGCTCCCACCATCAAAGTTTGCCGCCACCTTTTTGTTGTTGCGTTTTGAAATTTTGGGTAGTATATTTAATGCCATATGTACGAGTCATTAAGGGTGTGGTTAGACGAAAAGTGAGGTTTAATACATAATTTTGTCCTTGTCTGTACCATGCCGTACTATATTTTCGTGAGTTTCTTGAAAACAACATTACAGAAAATAAGATTACGATTCTCCAAGTATCCGGGAGAAGACATCGACCGTCCGATTACATTTTGGTCTTCATCTGCGAAGCAATCGCTCCATCCGCCTCTGTATTGGTGAACCCACCTCGCGGAGGTGGGTTCACCAATACAGAACCAGTCAATTCGCTACACCTGGACCATACGCACGTGCGTAGATGAAAAATGAAAATTTTCACACGCCCCCAAAGTCACGTGCCTTCGGGCAAGGTGAACGTCAAATCTTCGAGGAAAAGAAATACGGTTTTTTCCTGAAAGTCAGCAGAGTGAAGGAGTTCTCTGAGGTACATTGACGCGGTACACTTGCAAAGTACACGTACGAAATACGCAAGTACGGATTTCCATACGAAAATGGTCGGTATCCAAATCTTTGACGATTTTAGAGATTTGATCGTCGACTTACGTGGAACCACTCAAATCAAAACACGTATGTAAAAACTTATTTACAGACGATACGCGATGTAACCGAGGCCTTTGTAATACAAAATTTTTGTTGTCCGTACTATTACAAAGACCTCCTGATGTAACCATACCCTTATTTTCCACGTTCTTATAAATATCGTACGGCCTTGTAGAATGCAGTATCGGATCAATCGTGAAATCAAATTATTTGTATATGATGATTGTACAATGAAAATGATAGTGTTGTGTATCGGTAAGGATTTGCCGATAACCGATATGGGCCTTTTTACGGGCAACCGATAATCGATATATTGGTACGATATATCGTTATCGGTGTTCTCGCCGACAAATAACGGATATTTATCAGTTATTATCGGCGATAACACCGATATCGATAACTATCGGCGATAACTGTAAGGAGAGTACATATAAATATACCCCAGTACACTCAACAGTACGTGTTTTTCCCCGGACGTGTACAAGCACTAAAAGTACAGTAGCCGCCATGAGATCTGTACGGTTTTGATACGGATCCAGTAAAAACGATGTACCTTTCACATGCGACGCCATGGCTTTGTCCCTTTATTCCTTGAGATCCACTGGGGACATGCCACGTGTCAATCTGTCGGCTTTTTTGGCATAAACTGCCAAAAGAGCCATTCCGGGATGCCGCCGCTCACTCTAGCCGTCCGCTCGTGTTTTCTCATTCCAAGTCGTCTGTTCGATTCTAGCGGCGCGCAGAATGTTATTTTGCGTCCGTTGTACTTCGTGTCCGCCTTCCTTTTTCCATTCCATGTTCACCAGTTTGTCAACACAATTCCGTACGTCGCCGTAAAATTTCTGTTCAGTTAACCGGCCAACGTTTACGTGCTGCGCTGTCCGTAATGAATTGCAGTTTAACGGCGACGGAACAGATTCTTATACATGGCATGCCACGCTATACAAAGTCAATAATATAATACAGTATTTTATAAAGTACTATTGTATGCATACTATATGTTTTTTGAGTTATCGCCGATATGGAATTTGTTGGTCTCAGATCGATATATCGGAACCTCTAACGGTTTGATAACCGATAACTATTGGTATCGATGTTATCGCGATAAATTTTTTACCGATACACAACACTAGAAAATGAAACCTTTATTGCAAAAATAACGATGGTAAAACCATGTGAGTACAAAAGGGGCAAAAATAAAAAAAATTAAAAACTTTTGGAGACTACAAGAGTCACAAGAAAGTAAGCTACGCCTAAAAACTGAAATGAAACAAAACAATAGTAAGAGGAGCAAAGAATTAAAACAAAACAATACCAGAGTTAGACCGCCTACAAAAGGAGAAAACCTAGACTAGTTTATCCATAACCAAACTAAGGTCCACAACCAGAGAGATCATGGATGTGAACCGGGTCCCTTGGTGGAAGGTCGGGTAGACCTTGCCTGTCATCATCTAGTGTGCTATAGCTAAGGAGAGCCGCAACTATATTTTGTGCATTGGTAATGACGGTATAGTGGTACCTTTGAGCCAAAGATTTTACACGTGGTCCACGTTTTTTTCTTTATAACCTCTATAGTCGAGCACATGATTCGCAAGGGCAAAATCGCACACATGCCAATGTCGCAATGTAGTTAATGTAATTAATGTGATGAGTGAAATTTAAATAGTATTAGGTTTTGCAATCTTTGAGTTAGGGTGGCGTTCTATTAGGAAATTATGTAATCGTACGGCAAACATTACAGGATGCTACTTTTTGAACGATGTTCTATCGCGCAGAGTTTGTAATCCACGTGCTCAAAATTGAATGGTACCACGTAGGATAAGATCGTTTATTGAAAATTGTCAAATATTTTTCTCACCAACCAACTTCAACTTGAAATCTTCATTTGCGTACCATGTACATGTGGACAAGGTCGTCGAATGACATAATTTTTGTACTCTTTGCAGACGCCTTGTCAAATACTAGTACAATTTTTTTAGGGTTTTTGACTTTCAGTTTTTTTGCACGACGAATGAGCGTTGCCACAAATTGGTGACAATGGGCCCTAATAAAAATAAAGTGACGAAAGCTCGTTACAATATTACTTTTGTGATTTCGTTTAGGATGTTTAGTGGATGTATCGAGTGCCAAATTTTTCGCTTTTCGTTGGTTGCCGTCTTGACACGTATGTTCATTATCCAACGTGTCCCCACCCAAATTTTTCTGTAAATGGTGATGTACTTGACGAGGTACATCACCATTTACTGAAACTTTCAAAGCGAATGCATCGCAAAAAAACATCCAACGGTCATTGTTACCTCCCAGACCTTTGGAGAATATTTGCTAGATTCTTGGTAATGCTGTTCGCGCATAATAACAAAATAAACGGTACGGCTTGGTACGGATAAACACCAATTTGTGTAAACCGCCCCACTCTTCGTCTGGTGGAACGCCACCCTTAATTTGAAGTTCCATCAAGACATTGTGTAATTGTACCCACGGCATTACAGGATGCTTCAATTTGAACAATGTTCTATTGTGGAGCGTTTGTAATCCACGTGTTCATAATTTAGTGGTACCACGTGAGTTAAGATAGCATATTGAAAATCGTCTATGATTTTACTCCGACCAAAAATCTTCATTTGCGTACCCTGTACGTGTTTACCACGTCCTTGTTCAACACAACTTTTGTACTCTTTGCAGTCGTCGTGTCAAATACCACCTGATTTTTTTAGGGTTTCTATTTTTCCGCGTGACGAATGAGCGTTGCTAGAAATAGTGTTACGAATGTGCGCTTACAAAAATAGCGTGACAAAAGTGCGTTATGAGATTTAGTTTGTATTTTTTGTTGGATTTTTGAATGCGTATATCGTGTGCGGTTTTTTTTTATTTTTGTTGCCTGCCATTGTGACACTTATGTACATTATCCAACGTGTCGCAGCTCAATTTTTTTTGTAAATGGTGATGTACCTCGACGAGGTACATCACCATTTACAGAAACTTTCCAAGCGAATGCTTCGCGAAAAAATATCCGACGGTCATTGTTAACTCCCAGACCTTTGGAGAACATTGACAAGATTCGTTGTAATGTTGTTTCCTGATAAAAACAAAATAAGAGGTATGGCGTTGTATGAATAAGTCTGAAATTTTGTAAACAACCTCACTTTTCGTCTAATGGAAGTTCACCCTCAATGTCAAAGTCAAATGTCAACATAGTCATGTTGCTTCATTTTCATAGTCGCGCGTCACGTCGCGTATGTTGTTTCGTTTGTACTTTGCCACGTGTATGTTTCGTTTTGTGTACACGATTAAGTTTTGAATTGGATTTATTGTGTATGGCTGAGCTATTTCGTACGTTTGGTACTTGTTGGACAAAATTGTGGAGATTCGGATGTTCGCCGATTCTGACGATGTTTCGAGCCATTAAATACGCGTCGATTTTATGTTCGCCATTATTGTTAATAACATAGATGTCTTATTATTTGGAATTTTGATTTTTTCACGTTTTTTTTTTTTTGAGTTTTTTAACCTTTTTTAAAATGAGTGTACTTTTAGTGTTCAATAAAATGTATAAAATATACGAAAAATTTCAAAATAAAAGGGTTTAATATACACGATGTATTGGTATTAAAGCTAAGATCTAATTTGTGTAAAAAAATAATTAGTGTTGTTAACTCTATTTTGGGTTCAAAGGCCTAACGCCAACAATAATTAATGCTAAATTAAACACCTGACACTAATTTAGATACACATTCCTATCTTCAAACTTTACCTAAAAACGACTTGCTAGTTTTTTTTATTCAAAGTAATGGTTGAATAACGAATAGGATTATGTGTTTGCGCGTGTTGTAAAATTTCAAAACATTATTATAAAGCGCGAGTACACAAAACAAAAATGCAGCATGTATGTACATTTTCCATACAGGGGCCTCGGAGGGGTCTCGAGAAACGGATGCCATTTCGCATAGCGAAGTCCGTGAAGACGCCTTCCCTTCTCTCCCTCTCACACGATCTAATTTATTTCTCACTTTTTGGAGTAAAACACGACAATATCGGTATGCAATAAAAGAGCTATGGAAATTGATACTTTTGAATAAATTTGGGGATATTTTGATGGCAAGCGAGTGAGAAAGGTTGAAAAACCGAAATCACGAAGCCATGGTTGAATGTTCTTAAATCAATGACGTCGACATTATCCCAAGTGAGCATGACTTCAAACATTGTAAAACCCTAAGTATCTACAACGTCACAAAAAACTAGATGTCAACAACTGTCGCTACTTCGTAAACTTCAAAAATTGTCGCTAGTTTTGTAATTGTTTGCAACGGTCACAAATTGTGCCCACGTCTAAAACCGTCACATTTTAAAGTAACAATTTCGTTTTTGAACATATGTTCACTCGGAAAATTAGTACGGAGAATCTTCACTAAAAAACAAAGTAATAAAACTAAGTGACGGTTACATGGGAATACACCCTAATGTGTTCACACAAAAAATACTTCGTGGCCGTAACAATTATAAATAGAAGCGGCGTTGGCTTTCAAATAACATTTCAGAAGCGACTTGCCGCGTGGCGGGGGAAAATGGGTGTGATTATTTGTAATATTTACCGTACAATATTTCCGTACTAGATATGTGAGGACACCCATCTCCTTCAAATATATGGCGATAGTTTTTGCTGATCTCGGAGGGATATATCGAGCTCTCTAACCATCAGGGGTCACAAAAGTCAAAATTTTAGCAATCCAAATGCAACGTTTTTTTCTTAGAGCTTACCTAGCCGTACAATATTTTTTTTGTTTTTGAATAACCCGCCGAATTCGGCGAGCTCGCAAAATTTGGCAATCGTTCGGATCTCAAAGTATATAAAGTTGGATAGTATGGACACTACAACATAGTACAACAATGGTATTTACCTACAAAGCATTCATTTGTTTTAGATATTTTCTTACCTAGTCCTGATTATTTTTTTTTTAATCACTCGGCTGAATTCTCCCGGACCCCAAAAGTTGGCACCCGAATCTTTTCATGATCTGTCGAGGCATGTCAAGTTTGGATCAGGAACGGATTCAGGTACTTGTTGTGACACCGTTCGATAATCAATATATCGACTGTCGAATTTATCACTAAATTGTTTTAGTGGACACACAACACTACATCGCTCATCGTTATTAACGCTAAAAATTAAATAGTGTTAATGCGAAATAAGTATTAACAATACTATATTAATGCAAAGAGACGTAGCAAATTGTACTCCACGTCCTTAAATAATGATGTTAACTCTATTTTGTGATTTTTGGTCAAAAAAAACCTAGACCAAATTAGTGTTATTAACACTAATAATGATAAGTGATGTACTTAACATAGAATTTCAAGTGGACCTGTAATCAAATCGTGCTCCTCAAGCCGAAATATCCTCAAAAAATGCAAATGCTGGATTTTCCATTGCAAAGTGACAACCTCTAAAAGAATCAATAAGTACGTAAGGACATATTAACCAATTACACGTGGCGCGCAAAACGAGCGTTGAAAAGTACTTCAGAATAGTACGACTTAGAGTGTGTCTTCATTTGGCAAAGTAAGGGTTTTTTTGTCGCTTTCCTCAAAACTTGCCGCCGTATAGCCTAAGCGATAACCAGTACGAATAAAATGAAAAAAGTGAAAGCATAATTTGTGTCAACCGTAGAACTTCAAATGTATAACATATTGTCCAATTGTGTATTTAGACCCGAGACCACGTGAATGAACGTCACCTCCAAACGTTACCCTAAGGCCTTAGTTCCATAACGCAGTCTTAGTAAACTTAAAAACACATTTACTAAAAACATTTGTTCCATTGTGTAGGGTAAACCAAATTTTTGTTTGCGTAGCACATTTTGGTTAGTACCACGTAGGATAATCTTACCTTTTCGCAAATCTTAAAAGAATTTTTGACAACACAAAGTGTGAACGCAATATTTGGACTAGTGGAGTTAAAAAGTGACTTCTTCGAGGTATTTAATAAAATTTGAAAGAGCCGACTAAGAGTTGTACAAGCGTATGAAAATGTCAGAATGGTTAGTGGATGGCAACACCTGCGTGAAAGAATATCCTCCGTCAAAGATTTTCTCGCGCCTTTCGGTGGCCTGGCATCGACCTTGGCAGACGGCACATGTCTTATGCGACTTGTAGCCACCTGATCGAGCGTTTATCATGGATGTATTTTCACTTTTAAGCACGGCACAATGGTATACGTACAGGCTCTTAAAATTGACCTCCTTCAGGTCATTTGTTGCAAACTAAAAGGTTTGACCAATGGCTAATCTGATTCTGCATCCAACAGTTAAGGTTAACGCCCATAACCTTGGAGTATCAAATTAGTCATTTAGTAACATTTTTATTTTGACAAGAGAAAAATATTGGTAAGACACTATAGGAAACAATACGAGCTTCAGTAAACAATCTCATTTCCGCCCTAAAAGAATTCACCCTAAAACACATTTTTTTAAATTGAAGCGTCATCGCTCCACAAATAAGGAAATCGGATTTGCACGAGTTTTTAGTTTTCCAAATTATCAAACAATTTCAAATGACAAGGAAAATTACATGATTTGGTAAATTTTGTCATGATTTGTTTTGTTTTATCAGTGTGCGTTCAGTACAGACTTTGTTTTCCATGAGTCTTAAGATTCCTATGCCATTTCACGACGACTGAATAAGAGAAAAAATGGCAAAGACATGTTTTTCCTCCATGAACAACACAAACTCGAAGGTTTTACGTCTACAAGGTCACGCTAAGCATATGGCGTCACAAGCATTTGGAACTTATAACGTGCCACCACACAAATTATACATGTTTACAATTGTCACAACATTGTCGACATACAATCGTTAAAAAGGTAAATAATGATTTCATTTTCACGCATTGTGAAACTTGAAAATTGTGTATATATAATCTTCGCTATAATACAGTAAATTCGTTAAGGTAGAATTGCATGGGAATGTAGAAACTAGAGGTTTTATTTTGTAATTTCTATGTTTAAAACATGTAAAGATAGAGATCAGAAAAAGCAGAGATAGTTTGCCTCTAACTCCTCTCTCCAACTCCCACACTTGTCGCAATCATTGTAGGTTGGAGAGGAAGCTAGAGCCATTGCTGCCCATGCTGTTCAGAGAGAGACGAGTAGTAGTTTGGTAGGTTTATCAAAAGGGACTTGACAGACCCACGATTTGATCTTGGTACCTGCCGTCCATCAAGTCCTCTTGGTACCTGCCGTCCATCATGTCAAGCAGTAGCCGGTAGCTTTATCCCGGTAGTAGTTTGGTAAGTTTACCAAAAGGGACTTGACAGACCTAAGATTTAATCTTGGTACCTGCCGTCCGTCAAGTCAAGCAGTAGCAGGTAGCTTTATCCCGTTAGTCTAGTATCAGTGTAGAAGAACATAGGGTTTCATACAAATTTATAAATGTATACGTAGACGATTTCATTTAACAGCGCGAACAGTCTTTTGATATATATACACTTTTTGTAAACATACGGTGTACGGTACTCCACGAAACTAATGCCGCACATTTGTTTTGACGGCGAAACAAATACCACTCATCTATTTTCAACAGCTATAATTAAAAGCCGATCTTGATCGAACGGCTGAGATAAATGGCGAGATTGCGGAATGGGCGCATTGGCGTTTTTCGGTCATCACCACGTCAATTGACACGTGGCACAATCACATTTGCTTGCAGCATCTTTGGAGAATACGCGGGCAAATCCAGATATGGCAGGTGTTGACATTTTGGCCATGCTGTACGATGGCCGTCCAGAAAGTACATCGACACCTGTACTTTTTATGCGACACATTAATCTGATTGGTGCTGCACTCTTGTAGTATAGGATTTAGAGAGGGATTTAGGACTTAGTAAATTTGGTAGGTAGACCCCTCTCTCCCAGAGAGCTCCTAAACAAAAGGTCAACTTTGACCCTTATAACTTACCGCTCAGGGGATCAAATTCAGAGATTCTTTTTGATATCGACTCACGGGAGTCTTGTCTTCACAGGGGTAAATTTGGTCAGAGTTTTTATCTGTCAGGGTGGCAGTTATTCTTGTTGAAACTCAAAGGGGTCACAGTTATCCTAGGAGCTTCTAGTGAGGTGCCTACTCTGAGGGCCAATGGAGGTATCAGAGTAGCAGGTTATGGGCCACCCTCTAGGGTACCCATATTTAATGGAACATGCTTGATATATTGGGAAAGTATTATGACAGGGGCTCTATGTGAAAAGAGGTTTTGGGGGATAGTAAGTGGACGAGTGAGGTGTCCATCTAGTTTAGTCATCCCTCCAGGGTTTAGGGAAAGCAAGTTTACGAGAAAAGCAGGTCCAGCTCCACTGGAGGATTCAGAGGATGGGGAGAGCATTTTGATGGACAAAGGAAAAGATAAGGAAATTGTTACACCGATAGCAACACCTATCGCAACCGGTTTAGCGTTCACGTCACCTATATTCGAGAAACAAGGAGAATGATCTTGATACTTGGGACTACAACAATATGGCGGCAAGACACTTCATTCTCCGCCATCTTACTCAAGGACTTGCATCTTCTTATTTGCAGGTGGAAAAGGCATCCGATCTGTGGATTGCCCTCATAGAGATATACCAGAGTGGCACTATTCAGCAGCAGCAATTGGCTGATCAAAAGAAAGATGCATATGCATACAAAGGAGGGAAAATGTTAGACTTTTGTATTGAGCTTGCAACACTTTTTATGGAACTAGAGAGTGCTGGTCAGGTAGAAACTAAAAAAGATGAAGGTGAACTACTTGCTCATGAAGTTACCCGATAACTATGAAAACATAGTCAACCGTGTGCAAGATTAGCTGGATTCCAGGTGGATCTAGAATTCTCTTGTATGGTCGATTCTCGTTTGAGAGAATACAATTGAGATATGATTGGAAGGGAAGAGTGGACAAGCTTTGGCAACAGGAACTGATTGGAGGAACAAGGATCCCTGAAATCAGTTGGAAACTATGGAAGAGGAGGATAGAAAACTCAGTGTGATGAATCAAGACCGAGGGTCTCAAAGGGGTTGTGTCATTTTTGCAAGAAACTAGGACAATATATGGCAGAGTGTACCACGCTAACCGAGCTTCCGCTAAAGGAGGGGTAGACCGGTGGACCCCCGAGAGGAAAGAAAAAGGCCCTCGTGACAGAGGTACATGAGGTGGAATCCGAGGACGAGGACGATGTGCTCCTATTGGATGAGGAGTTGGAGGTGAAAAACGAGGTCGAAATTCCACGAAAACAGAAATGTGCTTTCGGGTGATTGAAAGGTGAAGCAGACTGGATTGTAGATTCAGGTGCCTCCATGCACATATGTAAGGATAAACACGTGTTCACTAAGATAAGAAAGATTCCCACCGTAGAGATAAAGTACGGGGATGGGAGGATAATCACTTCTACTCTTGTAGGATCGATAGTTCTGAAATTGCTAGTAGAAGGAAAGACATCCATAGTTACATTCTCTCATGTATTGTTTATTCCGGAGTTGAAAAAAAACCTCATCTCTACATTTGTATTAGATAATAAGGGTTTTGATACTAGCACTAGGAAAGGAGCCTTTACTACTAGTTTTGAGGAGGAAGTTTATTTCAATACTGAAAATGGTAGCCAAGGGATGTTTAGGCTGATTTTAAGCAATGAAAAGAAGAAACTTTATTATTGTGGTGTTCATGATATAATGTTGTGGCATAAGAGGCTTGGGCATGTGAATCTAGATAAGTTAAGAGAGATGAAAAAGATGGGAGTAGTAGAAGGGATTCAGTTTGGTGAGAGTGAGAATCTAAGTGATTCTAGTGGATGTCCTTAACGTTAAGCACACAGATTACCCTTTCCAAAAACTGCAACCTATAAGGGAGAAAATATTATAGATTTGGTACACACACATATTTGGGGACCGGCCAAAGTGCCCTCAAATGGGGGGAAGAGATTTATGATGACTACCACCGATGATTGGTCTCGATATTTTAGGGTGTATTTTCTGAAAAATAAGTCAGAGGCTCAGGAATGTTTTAGACAATATAAAGCATGGAGTGAAAAACTTCATGAAATCCCAATCAAAAGAGTAAGGAGTGACAATGGTGGAGAATATACCTCTAACCAATTTCAGCTTTTTTTGAGGGAAGACGGAGTCCAACACCAAAAGAGAGTTCCAGAAAACCCAGAACAGAATGGGGTAGCTGAAAGATTAAATAGGACACTAAGTGATAGTGCTAAAAGTATGTTGTCATATAAGAAGATTGGAAAAATGTTTTGGGCCAAAGCAATGAACTATGCTAATTACCACAAAAATAGAGTTCTTACTTCGGCGGTAAAAGGCCAAACACCCTATGAGAGATGGACCGGTCAAAAACAAACATATCTCACTTAAAGGTTTTCGAAAGTCAAGTGATTAGTCTAGATACACATCGGTTAAATTGAAAACTAGATCCTAAAGGAAATCCAGGGTACTTATTTGGAAATGATGAGGATGTAAATGGATACAGAGTTTATGATCAAAAAAAGGAAGATATAATCTTAGTAAAGCACCTAGTAGTTATGGATGAAAGAAAGTTTGTGCATCCCTTCAAGTATACAAAGTCAGTAAAAATCAGATTGAGTCAGAAAATTCAGTTGACTTTGAGCTTCCTAACTATCCATTTTTTAGAGAAGATAACATTTTTGCAGGTACAAATCAGACCAAGAAGGACTCGGCTGCAGAAACTCCAGTGACAACTCTACTCGAAGCGGAAGACGTGGTGGAAATTGATCCGGATTCAAGGGACAGGGGAGAAGCGGCGATTGTTCGAAAGAACCCACGGGAACCATCTATTCTGGCAACAAATTTTCAGGAAGGCAGGAGAAGTAGCAAAAGGTTACATGAAAAACAGGTTAATAACAAGGTAACAAATCTATCCCATCCAGATGAACCTTAGACTTATGGAGAGGCGATGAACTGTCTACAAAAAAATTGGTGGAAGACAACCATCAATGAGGAGATGGCCTCAATTATGGCAGCCGATACTTGGGAGCTAGTGCATTGTCCACCTAACCGAAAACCAATCGGTTGAAAGTGGGCGTTCAAATTAAATTTGAACCCAGATAACACCATTGAGCGCTACAATTGACTACGAGGAAACCTTTGCCCCTGTAGTCAGATTTCCACCCTCTGCATTCTTTTCCGTTTAGGAGCAGCGGAAGACATGGAAGTGCACTAGATGGACATCAAGACAACCTTTTTGCATGGAGAATTGGAAGAGGAGATCTTCATGCGACAACGCAAAAGATTTGTGGAGCAAAGAGAGGAAAGTAAGGTATGCTGGCTAATTAAATCTCTTTATGGTTTGAAACAGGCGCCCCGAGAGTGGAATAAGAAGCTTGATGAGTTTCTTACTTGTCAGGGATATATCCCGATCAGCTTAGATCACTCAATCTATGTTTTTGAAGATGAGGAAGGTGTTATTTTTATTGCAATTTATGTTGATGATGTGCTTGTTTTAAGTAAATCAATGGACAAACTTAATAAACTGAAAATGGATCTTAAGCGAAGATTTGAGATGAAGGATATGGGGGAGGCAAAATACATTTTGGGTAATTTTTTGCAGGGGGAAGTGTTGTCTTAAATTGAACAGTGACTAGAAAGTAAGGGGAGTGTAGAAACTAGAGGTTTCATTTGTATTTTCTAGGTTTACGATATGTGAAGAAAGAGATCAGAAAAAGCAGAGGCAGTCTGCCTCTAACTCCTCTCTCCAACTCCCACACTTGTCACAGTCACTGTAGGTTGGAGAGGAAGGTAGAGCCATGGCTGCCCATGCTGTCAAGAGAGAGACAGATAGTAGTTTGGTATGTTTACCAAAAGGGACTTGACGGACCCAGGATTTGATCTTGGTACCTGCTGTCTGTCAAGTCCTTCAAGTTTAGCAGTAGCTGGTTGCTTTATCCTGATATTGTAGGATCAATGTTGAAGTACATAGGGTTTCATACATATTTATAAATGTATACATAGACGATTTCATTTAACGGCGAGAACAATTCTTCGACATAGATACAGTTTTTGTAAACGTACGGTGTACGGTACTCCATGAAGTTAATGCCGCGCATTTGTTTCGACCGCGAAACAAATATCACGCATCTATTTTCAACGGCTAGAATTGAAAGTCGATCTTGATCGAACGGCCGGGATAAATGCCGAGATCGTGGAATGGGCGCTTTGGCGTTTTTCGGTCATCGCCATGTCAATTGACTCGTGGCACGATCACATTGGCTTGCGGCATCTTCGGAGAATATGGGAGCAAATCCGGATATGGCAGGTGTGGACATTTTGGCCATGCCCTACGATGGCCGTACACAAAGTACATCGACACCTGTACTTTTTTGTACGACACATTAATCTGATTGGTGCCGTACTCTTGTAGTATAGGGTTTAGAGAGGGATTTAGGACTTAGAAAATTTGGTAGGTAGACCCTTCTCTCCCATAGAGCTCCTTAACAAAAGGTCAACTTTGACCCTTCCTAACTTACTGCTCACAGTAGCAAATTGAGAGATTCTTTTTGCTATCGACTCAACGGAGTCTTGTCTTCATAGGGTGAAGTTGGTCAGATTTTTTATCTGTCAGGGTGGCATTTATTCTTATGGAAACTCAAAGGTGTCAGGGTTATCCTAGGGGCTTCTAGTGAGCTGCCTACTCTGAGGGCCAATTGCAGGGAACACACCCTTAAATCACCACCTATCAATACAAATATAATTACGAACCACCACGTCTTAAACGATAACACGGTTTAATATATTGTACAAAAAATAGAATATTTAACTTGGACGGGAAGTACAACGATGCAAAAGTTTACGGAATCAAATTAACCATTAATACCACATGAAATAATGAATATAGATAAAACTGAAACAAATGTAAGATGACTTTATTTTGGTAGATCAGTGAATTTGTGCAATATCTCAATCGTCTCAAGGTTTAATTAATTCTTTATGTGGTCGCCCCCTCTCCAACAATGATCAATACCAATTTCTTTTGAACACTTAAGAAAGTAACTAAAAACTCTTCAGCGTAAAATATACTGATTGTGCTATATGACATGTCCCCGAGTGGTGTACCAACATTAAATTCAACGCAACCATTCGTAAGATCCATGAACTCCAAGAAATTGGCACTCCTTTGAAAGCAAAAGTAGTTTTGCCAAACGTTTACTTTCCAAAAGCATAGTTTAAAAAATCAAATCATTTAATCATTGTATCTTTTAATTGGTATTAGAACTGCTCGAAGTGTGAGGTTGAGATAAAGATGTGAGGAAACAAAGAGAAATTGACTTCTATCTCATCGCCGAGTCATTTGACTTCACTATTCAATTTTGGAGGAGCTCAATATAGAGCATCATTTTGTACTAGTCTTTTTTCAAGGGATAGATTTAGAGGTGTATAAATTTTCAAGGATTGGTGTCGAGTGTGCATTGAGAGACTCTTTCGCTATGTGGATAGAAAGATTTCAGATATTGATACAAAACTTGATGAAGAAGCTTGTGGTGAACTAGATCTCGATGTGGAGAGCAATGTTCTTGATGATAAAGATGAGGTGGCAAAAAATGAAGTTAACAAAGAGGAAACCAAAAGTTGTGCATGGTTCAAATTTATAAAAAAAAGCTAAAGAGAGAATTGAAAATATAGAACAAGTGAAGTGTTGAGAAGAGAGAACGTTATGCCAGAGGAAACTCAAACGAAGATAAAAGTTCAGCCATTCGGCCCAATGTTTGAGAGTTACAACTAATAAATTGCTATAAATATTGAAACACTTGTTCAAGTTTTGTGCTTTCAATATCTTTGACCATTCTCAATGTCTCAACAAGAACCTACGTATACCACTCGCAATAAAGCACAAAGGCAATATGTGCCTTTCCGGCACGACTTGATGGACTAACAGATGAAATTTTTACTACCAGTCTACGTTTTCGTATGATTATTGTGAACGGATGATTGAAGAGAGCATTAAAGGTGGACCTTTATCAAGGAAAAAGTGAACGTACATTTTTATATTAGGATGTACAATTTTTTTTATTTTTTTTATATGAAACATGTTTATTGAAGGTTTCGCTAGATTCTCCAAACTTTTGGGCATGAAATTTGATGGTCTTATTTTACGTTTTTGAAAGAAACGTTCATTATACCTAGTGTTTGGTGAATTTCTTCAAGTATTTTCAAAAAGAACACTAACAACAAAACATATGGATGTTAAATATGTAATCTAAGGTGCATGAGAGAGGATAACCTCACAATTCATAAACGCCATGTGCCTACGGACATTGTGGATTCAATCCAAAGAAACTGACAAAATCTGACAAATATTTGTCTATTCTCTACGCTTGAATAGGTACCTAAGTTGTACTAGTCGTAAAATAACACATACGTTATAAATGTGTTGTTGGCACGACTTGATAGAGAAGTGATCAAAATATTACTCTCAGTAATGTTTCATTCCGATTATTGGAATTGCTTGATGAATAAGATCCTTGAATCTACACCTTTTAAGGTTTAGTTGCTGCAATAAAAGTTACACCTTCATTTTAGCGTTATATACTTTTATTGGCTTGTACATACTTTCTATGGTGTAGAAAGATTTTAATGGAATTTCTAATTTTTGTGATTTCTTTTAGCATAACTACGTATACCTACAAGAGTTATGAGTAGCCTTAAATCTAGCTTGAGCCGCCTTTTCACTTTGTGGTTCTCTTCATTTCCCTTTAAAATATTTTGTCTTTCATGCATGAATTTTAGTGTTGTGTATCGGCAAAATTATTATCGCAAGAAATTCGATACTCGATATATCAAAATGCTAACGGTCAATGGGCGCGATATATTGCTCAGGGATCAACAGAGGTTATCGCGATAGAATTGGTGGGAGGTTGGTGTTCGTACATTTCTTTTGGACGGTGTGTCTACCTTCTAACTCTCCTTTCGGATGCGTCACGCTCTATTACTTCTCTTGATTTAGTGGACATTCCGATTTCTTTCCCTTTGTTACCATATGTGTGTCAAGGAATCAATTTTTGGTCGAGTTGTTGCCATCATTAAAATCCAGCTTTCCGAGTCGCTTCCCTCCATTTATTTACGTGCACGCTTTCTCTCGTATAGTGGACATAGATATAGAGCTTGGTTTCTAGCTATAACTATTTTATCGAATATTTTAGGCCTCTTCGATTGACCACTGCCCCTAGGTTTCCACTTGGACTCCGTTTTCAACCTTTACTTAGCTCTTTTGTTTGTTCATTTGACCATGTCTTTCAACCTGGTACGATCCATTTGCTTTGTTGAGCCCACGGGGGATTTGCTTTGTTGAGCCCACGGGGGAGAATTGATTATAGGGCCCAGCACCATTATTTGTAGAGGGGGATATCGCGGTCGTCAGGTTTCACATATTATTCCTTCTGTCGGATTGATATTGTACTGCTTGATGGTGCATGTTCCATATTTGGTGACATTGTTATGGCGAACCCTAACTTAGATACCGTCATCAGTTTGGTTGTTTAGGTGTTGCGTTGGACGAATTTCTCTGTACTTGCGGGCGACACTCGTTCGAGCGACACGGACTTGCGAGCCCTCCTACTTACTTATTTTTTAGTCAACGTTTATCTGTGGCTTTTAAACGAGTTTTGTCCTCCTTCCATTAGCTATTGCGGTTATGGATTGTCGACGTGTTCAAAACTCTCTCAACATGCTCCCACGATCTTGGAGGATTGGCAATGTTGCTTTTTATAGATCTTTAGCTCAATTGCAGTCTGTTTAGGTAATGTTGAATTAAGCACGCTGCTATTTTCTTGACTTTAGTGGTTGTTGCTTCTTTGAGTATCTTTGTTTTACGTGCTATTTTTTTGTGTGTTCAATTCTCCCGCCTTGATTTTCATTTTTGCGTGATTCCCTCCTTATGTAGTTTTTCAATTTTGGCATTGCTACCGCTTTTTGTTTCGATAGACTTTTGTTTACCATCGCCCTTTCCTTAACGAAGTCAGGATTTTTTATCTCACATGCCTGCGATATCGGTCAATAATCATCAATAAGTCATTGGAAATACACAATGTAACAAAAAGCCTAATTAGCATGGTCTTTCAAGGTTGCGGCTGCGAGACGTGACAACATTGGGTTCGGAATCGAAAGTGGGAGACCGATTATGGTGAAGCATATAAATTGTAATGATCATTACTAATTGAACTAGTTAAGTTTACACCGTCACAAATAACTAAATAGACGACAACTCAATCGAATTGAAACAAAACAAGTCAAATCTACACCTTCTCCACCAATTAACTTTGTTAAATTGGCGGAAAAGATATTTGGTACATTCAGGTTTGCTTTGGATGAGTTCCTCCCTATTTGTTGTAGACGCTCGTTTGAGAGGAGGAACTCCAAGATGCATCAAAATTTTGTCCTCACATATCTTTAGTGTAAGGGTTTGTATACCCGTTTATTGCATATATGCTTCCGTCCATTTTCAATATGCATTTGCGATTATTGATAGCTGTCGTATTTCAAATCTCTCCCAATGTGATTCGCCAAAAATAGGGGATATAACCTTTTCCTATTTTGATAATTTTAGTTTTGTCAGGTTGTGGATTCGTCCATTTTGTTAGCATTTTTCCTTTTAATTTTCTTATTTTTGCATCAATTTTTCCTTTTAACCTCCTCCATTACTTTTTCATTTTTGTCATCTGGTTTTGTTTGCATCATTGTCTGGTTGTTGGTTTTTTCTTGTAAACTTTGGCTTTTCTTTTAGTTTATTTTTTATGTACTTGTATTTTTTAATGAACAAAAAATCAACATCAATGAAATGAGCACAGTACTTGTCACATTCACACCATTGTACACATTATTAAATAGATCATAATAGAATTGAACAACAAATTTGATATCAATTAAATGAACACAATAGTAGTCACGACCACTCCATTATACCCACCATATTAAATAGGCCAGAAAAAACTGAAGAACTTCAACGAATGACAACAACACGGGTCAAATCCACATCAATTTATATGATTTTTGATACATTATACTTTCATAAGCCGTACAATTAGCAGTTTAAAGTAGGCGCGCCACAAGTCACGGAAAAGCACCTCTTCCTAACCATTATTGGTATGGTCTTACACACAAAAAACAAACTATAGAAAAGAAAAGAATAGATATTCTAAAAGTCCAACAGAAAACACTAGATATTTTAAATATCAACTGAAAACACTAGACATTTTACAAGACCAACAGTAAACCTCTTCCAAACTACTATTATGATTATCGTACACACCCACCAAAGTAAAAAAAAAAAGGAAAAACAAAACAGTTTGAAAAGCAACACCGGATGCGTCAAACAACAACGCGAGAATCCAAACTAGTGAAAAGAAAATAATAACCCTAAAAACCAGATTAAACCTGAACCTTTAATAATCCACTCAATTTATCTTACATTTAAGTCTCCTTCAACTGTCCTTGTCTCCAAGTTCCAATTTTCTCCCTTGGCATTGATTTCTGCAAAGATCCTCTTCTTTTCTTGTCCATCCGGATTTTATCTCATCCTTTTACTTCCTCCACGTGGGCCTTATGAGAAGAGCCCTGAGACTTGGGGAAGGGAGGGGGGAATCTTGGTGTAAGAGGAGGACTTTTAGGAGAGGGCTTTTTGGGGGTAGGAGGAGGCTTTTTTGGAGGAGGAGGAGACTTTTTGGGGGGAGGAGGAGACTTTTTTGGGGGAGGAGGAGAATTTTTAGGGGGAGGAGGAGACTTTTTGGAGGGAGGAGGAGACTTTTTTGGGGGAGGAGGAGACTTTTTAGGGGGAGGAGGAGACTTTTTGGGGGGAGGGGACCTCCGTGGAGGAGGACTTTTCTTGGGGGGAGGGGGGCTAGGGGGAAAAGGAGGGCTCGGGGGGGGGGATGGTGGGCTTGGGGGGGGGGGCGGGCTAGGAGGAGGAGGTAAGATAATTGGACCCGGACAATTTGGCACATATGATTTGATTTCTGTGCGATATGAGGGGAAAAATATTTTTGAATAGTCAACTTTTCTTGTAAAACAAACACAATAAAGTCCGCCATTTTCTATATACGTCATAAATCCGAATGGAAATAGACAAAGAGTCATACAATCCATGGAGTTTGAAGCTTCGTAATTCATATAATACTCCTCTGTGTCAAAACCGTAATTGTAATAATAAAATCCGGCGGGATCTGTACTATTAGTTGGGATACTACATGCTGGGAAAGAAGGGGAGGGAGAGGGGCCATAATTCACAGGAGGACAATTAGGAAGATAAGAAATTGTGCTTGGAATAGTAATCTGGGGATTATTGTAATCTACTTCTCGAATATAGCAAAAACATAATGGTCTTAAAGATTGGACTTGAATAACAAATCCAGACCCGACTCGCTTACATAGTTGAGCACACGCACTTATTCCAAGCCCACTTATGTCGTACCCGTACTCATTGTTAAAAGAATTAGGATAAAAGTATGGGAATTGGTAGAAATTTGATGGGTTTGTGCTATTTGGTTGGATCCAACAAGGAGGAGGAGGAGGGACTAGTGGAGGAGGGGGATGCACATTGGGACAAAGGGGAACATATGATAATATATCGATATATCCAGTAAGTTCATTTCCATATACAACTGGACTCAGGTAACATTTACAATTATATCCATTAGTTCGTTTGGACCATATGAAACCGTTTCCATTTTTCAAACAATATTCGTGGCAAAGTGGCACGGAGATGCTCCAAGGTATCTGCAATGTTTTGGCAGGGGCATCGAAGACATAGTCATACACGTAGTAGTTTGGTGGGTCCGTACTATTAGGAGGCGACCAGCAACCTGGGAGGGAGAGAGACACAGGGAGAGGGAGAGAAAAGGTCGAAAGTGAGATGGTAGATAGGTAAGGGAGTGAGGGGGGAGGCAAAGGAAAAGAGGGGAGAGAGGTGGGTCTGTAATATTAGGAGGCAACAAGCAACCTGGGAGAGAGAGAGACACGGGGAGAGAGAGAAAAGGCAGAGAGTGAGATGGTAGATTGGTAAGGGGGTGAGGGGGGAGACAAAGAAAAAGAGGGGAGAGAGGAGGGTCGGTACTATTAGGAGGCAACCAGCAACCTGGGAGAGAGAGAGACACAAGGAGAGAGAGAAAAGGCAGAGGACATTATATAGTACAAAAATAGTAAATTTAACTAGCATATCAAATAGGATATTGAATAACTAGTAATTAGTCCAGTAAATGTGTAGTATAGAAAACAAAAATCAATGGCAATTACCATTTGGAGGGGGAAGGAGAGGGGGAGGGCGTTCGATCGGCTTTGGGGGTGGGGGCCAACTAGAAAAAGAACCGGGAGGAGGCCTTTGAGAAGGAAGGGGAGGAGGGATGGGAGGAGGAAAATTGGGTGGAGAGGGAGGTGGGCTTGGAGGTGGGCTTGGAGGTGGGCTAGGAGGAGAGGGTGGGGGACTGGCCGGAGGAGAAGGAGGTGGGATGGGCGGAGGAGGAGAGAGAGGTGGAATGGGAAGAGGACTGGGAGGAGGAATTGGAGGTACAGGACTTGGAGGAGGGAGGGGACTTTCGGAGGGAGGAGGATCACCTGGAAAATAGGAAAGATAGGGAGGGAGAGAGAGAGAGAGAGGGAGAGGGAGAAGGAGAGGGAGAGAGGAGTGGGGGGGAGGGAGAGAGAGGGAGAGGGAGAGAGGGAGGGAGAGAGGAGAGAGAGGGAAATGAAAAGGGAGAGTGAGAGAAACACACATAGAGGGTGAGAGAGAGAGGGATAGAGAGGGAGATTGAGAGGGAAAGACAACGAGAGGGGGGGAAAGAGGGGAGGAGGGATGTTTATAGGAAGTGAGGGAGAGAGGAATGGAGAGGGGGAGGTGGAGGGGGAAAGAGAGAAAGAGAATGGGAGAGGCGGACAGAGTAAGAGAGGGAGGAAGAGGAGGAGGGAAAGAGGAGAGAGAGGGAGAGAGAGAGGAGTGTGAGAGACGCTTAGTGAGAGGGAGAGAGAGAGAGGGGAAGGGGTGTTAGGGACAGTGGATGTGCAAAAGGGGGAGTGTGGGGGGGGAGAAGGAAGCGGGGCGAGTAGGGAAAAGCAAGAGAGGGGAGAGCGAGCGTGGAGAGTGAGAGAGGAGGCAGAGAGAGGACGAGAGATAGAGATCGGGGGAGAGTGAGAGGGGGGGAAATGGAGAGAGGGGAGGGTGTGGGATGAGAGAGAGGGGAGAAAGAGGAGAGGTGGAGAAAGAGAGGGGAGACAATGGATTTAGAGTGGAGGGGAGAGAATGAAAGGGAAGGGAGAGAAGGGTGAAGAAGGATACAGGGGAAATTTATTGAACTGAGTTTAAAGCTCATAAATATTCGAATTTGTTAACAGCCAAGACTGAAAATTAACGAATAAAAAATAAGAATTGATAATTAGTCTTCTGAATAGTAAAAGAAATCAATTTTTGTTTTACATGGTGCAGTAATAAAAATGCCATATAGTGTACTATTGTAAGATGTCAAAATATGATATAAATCGTCACGAAAAAAAGTACAACAAATAGGACAAATTGCTCCCTCCAGTCCCATAAAGTTAAGCCCCATTATAAGTACAATAAAAAAACATTAAGTGGTACAATCCAATACTTCAATATTTTCCATAGAACCAACAGCACATTATAAAGGGTGGAAGAAGGATGGACCTTGGACCGACTGAAAAGCCGAAAAAACTAAAATAAGAAACATAAATGATGAAATCCGTCGTAATTTTTTTTTTCCTTCCATTCGCTGGACAAAAGGCTCCACCATTTTTTTCATTGCGTGTTGTTTTTTACACGTCACCTGCCGAAAAAAATAAAAATAAAGGACAATGACAAAATTCAAAACCATCTTCAAATAACGATTAGCCTTCGTTTTCTTCCTTACCCTGGCGAAGAATAAGAATTCCATTTAAAATGCGCTTTATGATTTTGCCTTTTACCAAATGTATTTAATTTTGGCAATCGATCCGCCTCTTCCTTCCCTTTTTTTTCTTACCTCGTCTTTCTTCCCTCTTCTTCCTTCCCTCGTCTTTCTTACCTCCGGTTATGTCTTCAGATTCTGAGATTCAAAAAATATTAATTCGATCCCAAATGTATAAAAGTAGAAACAAGCGCAAAAAGGAACTCCCACGAGGATTAGTTTGGACTCGTGGTCATAAAAAAAAAATCTTTCTTTTTCTATTGTGTTTTTTGTTGAGTATTATTTCTTTCTGTATTTATACTCATTTGGAGTAAGAGAATTTTAGCGAAGAGAAAATGATGGAAAGGAAAAAAATAGAAAAACAAACTGGCTAAAGGCGAAATGGTGCGAAACTTTGTCCTACAATTCTGGTTCGTCAAACAACTGTACGACAAGCGTACTTTAAAAGCAGTGAAAATTCTTTACAAAATCATGTACGGCTTATCCAATCAAATGTCGTTTTTGGGTCGCCAACCGTACTTCTCGTACACACTTATCGCGCCAAAGGGTACTAAGGACCGTACAGCATCGACTTTGGAAATTGGAATTAACGTTTCCGTACAAATGGTCGGCGCGTCAAGGCTCGTTACGAGAAAAAAAAAGACATTAGCGTAAAAGTCAAAATAAGTCAAACATCCGCCGGCAATTCCGTACAAATGGTCGACGCGTTAGGGCCCATTTCGATAAAAAAAAAAGCCAAGCACGTGAGCGTCATCCTCCTGTGGGTCCATTGATTTTTATTGCCAAACAATTAGAATTTATTCAAATTGATAAACGTACAAATAGTGTACAATTGGCTTAAATTTGGGGCTCCATCAGGTGAAAAGTGACGTTGTTTACTCAATAACGTGCATTTTTCTTTGGGCCTTATGGTATGTCCCCATGTGCCAAAGCAATGGTTTTTTTCTGGCGTTTTGCTCAAAAACTTAGCTCCGTACCGGTTAAGTTGCAACCGTACAAAAAGATAGAAAAAAAATAAAAGTACATTTTGAGTCATCATCGAACTTATACTGTACACCGCGAATCGCTATTAGCGTATTGAACGCTAAGGGTCAAGTTCCATCAATCGAAAAGTGGGGTAGTTTACAGAAATTCGCGCCTATCCGTACCAATTCGCATCTTTTGTTTTGTTTTTATACGTGAAACGACATTACAGAGAATCTTGCCAATACTCTCCGAAGGTCTTGGAGGTAACACTGACCGTCGGATGTTCATCCGGGTGGCGTTCGCTTCATTTTTCTCTGTAGCTGCCAACGTACACCGTGAATCGCTATTAGCGTACATGACGCTAATTGGGGTACCCCTTTTTTTGGGGCAAATTCTCAAATAGAATAAAGTACGCTAAATGTTTTTGCACGTTATTTGAGGTACCCCGCTCTATGCGGTTCACAACTGTAATTTAGTGTCCTTTTAAATAGTGTGGTGTACGGACTGTCAGATCTGTACTATTCCGTACGTTTTTAAATTTAAAAGTACAGAAAATATAATAATATATAATTGCGTAAATATTTTCCGGCATACGCAGATGTAAAAAAAACGCGACGGCGTACGATTTGAACAATTTCGTACATCTACATGTTTTAGTGTGGACATATTACGTGCCAAATTTTTTTACAAAGCAGTTTACAAATTAGAGTACATGATAAATTAGTATCATGGTGTACCCGAAAAAACACAATTTACCGTAAAGTACGCTAATTGTTTCATTACGCTATATTTTTTTATTACGCTAATAGCGATTCACGGTGTACCTGTAAGAGGTGGGGGTTGGCAGATACAGAAAAAAAATAATCATGACACGCTGGACGAATAAGCTACGTGTCACAATGGGTAATCAACGAAAATAGACGAAAATTGTACATGGTATGTACTTTTCAAAATGCAACTGAAAATTAAAAAAGTAATCTCGAAACGGTCCTTCGTCGCGCAATTTCTTTCGTTACACTATTTCCAGCAAAGGATTTTCGTCATGTTCGAAAACAGGAACCCTAAAAAATGAGCTGGCTTAAAAGACTGGCGTTTGCATTAAGTAAAAAAAAATTGTCGTATTATGACTTGGTACGCAGGTACATGGTACGCAAGTGCAGATTTGAAGTGAAATTTGTCTGTGTGAAGATTTTTATAAGATTTTAGATATCCGGTCAAAACCCACGTGGTGCCACTCAATGTATAACACGTGGATTACAGACTCTTCGTGATGGAACATCGACTCAATTAACCCGGCCCGTAGAGTTGGCCGTACGATTACAGAAACGACTGATGAAACTTGACCCTAATTCGGTTCCCTCAAATTTTGAAAAAAATCCAAAAATCAAATAAATAATTCTGTTTTTTCCTTTACGCCATTCAGGGTTTGTTCCAAATAGTGCAAAAAACGAACATACATTGCGATTTAAACAGTGTGGTGTACAATTAATGTCAGAACGTACAAAATTGTACCTTTCTAAGTGAAAAGGTACATAAGATTGTTTAACATAGGCGCGCGAGCATGTGAATGTGCACTGGAAGAATGTGAAAATTTTAACTGACATAAAATAGTCTAACAAGTACGGACGGTAAAATTACGCGACAGCGTATAATTTCAAAGATTATGTATGGATACATATATTAGTGTGAGCATGTTTAGGGTTTAAAACCCAAATGAGTATTAGTAAAAAATTAGAATGTTTATTTTTTTTTGAAAATTTCTAAATTCCCAATTAGCGTTAATAACGGTAATTATTCTTATACAAAACTTCTACGCTAATAGCAATTCGCGGTGTTCTACATGTTGTTTTTTGTTTTCGACCCACGGCTACGTCAAGAAACGTCATCTTCAACCTTTATTTTATAACACATCGGCAACGTGTTTTAAATCAAAGAATTTTTGCTTAACAAACATTAACACATGTTTGCACGTGTCAAATTTTAAAATTTAAAACGATTTCAAGCGACGATGAAAATTACACGATTCGGTGCGTTTTGTCCATTTGCGATTATTACGACGATTAAAAATACACAATTTGTTTTGGTTGCCCGTTTGCGTCTTGTACCGATTTTATTTTGCAGAGATCTCAAGATTCCGGTGCCATTTCACGTCTACCAGACAGAAGATGCAATGATAAAGCGCATCTTCTTCAACCATGAAACGGCACAGGCTGGAATGCAGTACGCCTACAATTTTACGGAAGGACATGCGACATCACAAGCAGTTCCAAAAAATAAGGTGCAACAACACAATTGTAAACGTTGACAACAAATTGTTGATGTATACAATCGTCACAAACATAAGTTACTATTTTGGTGTTACGCATTGGGACACTTCAAAAACGTGTATCAGAATCTTCGCTAGAATACAAAGCAAGTTAGCAAGTTACAAGTACATGGGGACATACCCTTATTGCTATTTTTTATGATTATTATTAAACATGTTTACTAGAGATTTGGCAAGATTTTACAAACTTTTGTGCGACAACTTTGACCATCCTATTTGCTTTTTTCGAAGCAAACGCAGATTATATCCATTGTGTGAATAATGTTCTTAATAATTCTAAATGAGGACTCTAGCCACACACTAAACGTGTACTATAAGTTCACTACAAAATAAATGATATGATCGACGACGGACTAGGGATGACAACCTTACAATTACCAAAGGCCATGTGCCTTCGGACAAGGAGGATTGAAATCTAATAAATCGACGAAAAAATCCGTCATCTTTGTCAGAGGTTATTGTGTAACGCTTTTTTTGCCATCCATGAACCTTCACGGAAAGGACTTCGCGTTTAAATATAATGGCTTAATTCGTAGAGTGATGAAATACGCAGTGATAAAAGACGCACGTAAACATCTTAGAATTTAATCATTTCTATAAATATTTAATTGCGTCTGTCCATGCTGGAGCGACCATCAAATTTTGTGCTTTTAACATCTTTGACTATTCTCGTCATTTAAACGAGAACCTATGTGGTACCACTCGCAACAAAGCACGTAAGCGATAAGTTCATTGCTGGCATAACCTGATGCAAAAGTGATCAAAATATTAGTACACGTAAACGTGTCCGTACAATTATTGGCAACGCCAGATGGACGAGAGCCCTTACGCTGAGGTTCAACCAAGAGCCCTTGTAATTGTACAAACAACATAATTTGTTTTTAAGTCTTAAACGTTACATTAGACCTTTATTTAAGCTCTATGTACTTCTAGAGTACAATACAATTGTGGTACTTACCTACGAAACCTTCATTTTTTTTGGGTTTTTTCTTACTTGGTCGTACCTGATTTTTTTTATTTTTTCCTTTGAATTGCTTGGTCGAATTCGGCCGGCCCCCAAATTTTGGGACCCAAATCCGTTCAAGATTCAACGAGGCATGTTTGGTAAGGATCGGGTACGTTCGATACCCGATTGTGTTCAATATATCAGATGTCAAATTTATCACGAATTTTTTTTACTCGATTCACAACACTACTTAACATAAACTTTCAAGCGGACCCGATATCGAATCATGCTCCTCAAACCAAAATATGGTCGAAACCCGCAAATGCTCGATTCTCCATTGCAACGTTACAACGTCTAAACAAATCAATAAGTACGTAAGGACACATTAACCAACCAGACGAGGCTGCAAAACGAGGGCCGAAAAAAATTCTCCACTCTCTCCTCTCTCTTCTCCCCTCTCCCCTCTCTCTTCTTTCCTCTCCCCTCTCCCCTATCCCCTCGCTCCTCTCTCCTCTCCCCTCTCCCCTCTCTCCTCTCCTCTCCTCTCTCCTCTCCTCTTCTCTCCTCTCTCCTCTCCCTCTCACGGACAATTTCTCACAAATTTCTCAAACTTCCTTTTTGTTTGAACGCTTTCTTAACTTATTTTTGCGAGAGACCATAAGCCACTTCCTCCCACTGTATTCAATAATATTGTAACTAAAGTAACTAACTACATATATACTATAGTACCAGAGGATAATAAGGGATTTGGAGAAGGATTATTATATATCGACTTTATTCGAAGAGCTCGAGAGATAGGTGGAGGAGGTTTGGTTTGAGGTTTTGGGGTTTTAGGGTGTTTAGGTTTCAAATTCTTATTCACAATGTGAAAATTTGCAAAACTATTTTGAGTTCGGTGTCCGAAACCGACTCCAAAACCTTTTCGAAAAGAGTTAATCGATAAGATGTCGAAAAAATACAAAAATTACGTATACAAATGGAGGTTGAGAAAAAAATACGGAAACCAAAGGTTAAGGGAAAAGTACGAAAAACGGAGGTTACGGAAAACGTACGGAAAAGTTTTGTCCTCTCTGAGGCTTAAAGATTTCAATAATGAATGCCTCCCCTTATGGCTTTTCCTTCTTCATCCATTTTTGGAGGAGAATAAATCGCAAATAAGACAAAAGGGAAAGAAATATTGGTTATAAAAGATAAAAAAAAAGGCATGGATTTAGGAGAGGAAGATAGTTGGAAAGTTGTACGGAAATTGTCATTTGGAGCTGATGGAGAGAGAGAGGAGATAGATGGGAGGGTGAGAGGGAGAAGTGGGGGAAAGGGGACGAGGGTGGAGAGGAGAAAGAGGGGGGAGAGGGGAGTGAGGTGAGAGAGGGGAGTGAGGGGGAAGAGGAGGATGGGGTGTGAGAAATGAAAAGAGAGGTGTAGGGATGGGGGAGAAGGATAGGAGAGGAAGAGGGGAGAGATAAAAAAGAGTGGCTATTTCACCTATATTGTGTGGGTGTCAGTGTGTTGACAGCAAAATCCATCACTGTACCCTCATCAACAACATCCGCCAAGGTGCATGCCTCTCTCCCCCCCTTGCCTCTCCTCCCTCCCTCTGCCCCTCCGTCCTCCTCCCTCTGAGCCTCCTCCTCCTCATCCTCCCTTCCTCCTCCTCCTCTATCTCTCTTTTTTCTCCATCCCTTCGATCTCCTTCTCTATCATACATCTCTCCTCCCGCCTTCCCTCCCTCTCCTCCCTCTCCTCCCATGAGAGAGCGAGAGAGAGGGAGAGAGAGAGAGAGAAACTGACTTAGTGTGGAAGGGGCAGGTGGAGGGCAACAAGGGGGGAGCGGAGGATGCCCTGATGTTGGACGTGGAGGGATACGTGGCGGAGACCAACGCCACCAATGTGGTGAGGAGGAAGAGGGGGGGGGAGGGGGGGGGGAGGGAGGGGGAGAGGGGGGGGGGCAGGCAGAGGGAGAGGGAGAGGGAGGGGAGGGAGAGGGAGATGGGGAGGGGCAGGCAGAGGGAGAGGGAGATGGGGAGGGAGAGGGAGAGGTGGTTTTCTTAGGGTTCTTGTTGGTTGCAGTTGTAGGGTCAGGTTTGTTTTCAGTTTTAGTTTCATTTCTAGTGTCAGTTTTTTTCTCGGTTTTTGCAGTTCCAGAATGAGTGTTTTTTTTTTTCGGTTTTGCCCGGCTTGAGTTAGTGGAAAAAGAGAAGTTTTTAGCGTGTTTGTTTACATTTAACTAATCGAGGTCTTTTGGTTTCCGATTTAAAATAGTGCGCAAATATTGTGAAATACAGTGCAATTGCAGTTTAATTTAGCGGTAAGCTCTGTTCCGTTTTTTTTTGTTGTTTTTTTTTTTTTTTTCAGTTTATGGTGAAGCATGGAACCCTTCACACTCCGTTGCCGGATCACTGCCTCCCGGGAATCACACGGGCCACTGTGAGTGTAAAAAACAAAACCGGAAAAGACAAGCCTGGAAAAGACAATGCCGGAAAAGACAAGGCCGAAAAGGACTTGGCCGGATAAGACAAGGCCAGAAAAGGCATGAACACCGTAAATAGTGTGGATTCCTGACTTTCATCACGTTTTTCCCCTTTCAGCTCAATTTTTTTTTTTTTTGACTTTGTAGTCTCCTGCAAATAAATAAATTAGTGTGGATGTGCAGGTTATCGAATTGGCTCGGAAGGAGAAGTTAAGCGTGATGGAGCGTCGCATCAGCTTGTCGGAATTTCACTGCGCTGACGAGGTTTTTTCGTTACTTTCTTCGTATTATATTTATATTTCTAGTTACCTTTTTTGGTTTTTTGGCTTTTAACACTAAGCTTGACACTTTTTTTTTTTTTTTTTTTTGTTGGCGTTTTCTTTTTGTTTTTTTCCCCCCTTTTTCTTTTGTTTTTTCGCAGTAAGTAGATACTCCTAGTGTTTGGTGGATTTTTTTTTGTTTTTTTTTTTTTTGTTTGGTTTATCTTCAACAACATCACAGGGTGTATTTGATTTTTAATTTTTTTTTTTATGAAGGCAATGCAAAGAACCGAATTGGTGTGCACGCAAATCCTTTTTTTTTTAAAACAGTGCTAAAAATGGTGCAGATGTTTACCACGGGCACCATGGGAGAACTGACACCTGTCATCAATTTAGATGGAAGAGTTATTGGCAACGGCGAGATTGGTCCAATCACACGCCAGTTACAGTTTGTGTTTAAACGGTTTACAGAATCTGACGGATGGCCATTGCCTGATTAAAACAGGTGGGGTTTTGAACCTTTTATGTAAACTTAGAGGATGTTCTTTACCTCATGGCGACAAACTGCGTGAAATAGTTTTTACAGACACTGAAGGACGATTGCTTCCCGATTATTGTTCTTTCTCCAATTAAATGGTTTCCTTCTTACCTCTTGGGGCGTTTTTGGCTAATGTTCTCACAATATATCGTTTAAAAGGATAGAATGTCTATCTTCCAACTTTCATCTATAATCAGTTCTCTAAATGGTAGGAATTGATGTTATGTAAATACATTGGTTAAAATACGGAATCTTAAGTTTGTTTGAAACTTTAGCTAGAGTTTTCTCAAGATGATATAGGGGATAGTTGCAGGTTTAACATCGTTAGAAGTATAAGATAGCCATGAAAAAAAGGCCATTAGCACTACCAATTTTTTGATATTTGCAGAAATTTTGCATATACCTTTTGTATCTTTAACTTGGAGATATTTCGAGCTTTCAGAAGATTTTGCAACATCACACTTGGCCGTTTCTCCCTAGGTATTAAATTGGATCAGATGTCCAAAGGAAACAATTTCAAAATGTCATTACATTACAAGAAAGAGCTCACATGGTTGGTAGATTTGTAACATATTTTACCGCATTCATAGAATGAGGACTATACAAAAGATCATATTCTGCGTGGATGAAAGAAAATTATAGTAATTTACAAAAAAAATGTTTGCTTTTCAAGTGTTCTGTTCGTCGTCAGAAGACTTAAAGTTGAACCCAGTATTTTAGCTGTTTTTGAATGGAGATTTATTTTAATGTTAAATACTATCATTTTGAACACCATTCTATGACTGATCTTGTCATTCCATAGAATGCACCAACATTATCTTTCTCCACTAATAATCTACTATCAAAGCTTGGAATCCTACATTCAAGTAAAATAGCAGAATCAGCATACCGTCATTCTCTTCCACATCAACCGTTTCGAAAGCATACCTGTAGGTGTCAACAGTCATCTATTTTCTCAAGAGCTAAAACAAAATTGCACACATTCTCCTTCAAGCAAGCATTTCTTATTTACAAAATTGCTTCGACTGAATTTGAACTTCCAAATACAGTGACCAAAGATTGTATAATTATCTGCCTAATATAAATCTTGAGATGTGAAAATTCATACACATCACATCGACACTAGCTGAAATTTCTAACATTTTTGAAATACAAAAATTTAGTGAAAATATCCATCGCCTTCCAATACTTTTATCTACTTCAAACATTTTCAGTTTCATCAACTGTCATATAAGTTAAAACTCTCATATGTCTTCTCAAGTAAGCCTCCGATTCTACTACTGCCCCCTATCTTTCTTCCAGACGGCAATAATCCACCAAAACTAGCAAATCCGAATTTCACCTGTCTTCAAAAAATAAGCTGGACAGACAAAAAAACACAATGTTCACATGCAACGCTTGTCACAGCCCATCGATAAAAAAAAAGGGAAAATGTTTTTTTGCGATGTACACATAATTTTCAAGGCAGTTTCACCGGTTTACTCGGCTTGTCACATCGCATACATCTCACTTTTGCCTCTTCTGCCTCAGGAAACAAGAGCCAATCCCGAGAACACCAGCAGAATTGACACACACACCATCCCTCGCTGTTGTTCCCTGAAAAAGCTCCAAGGGGCTCCATCGTGTGGAGAGCTTTGAGAATTTGTTCAGATAAGTGTTCCACTGCGAGCTATATATCAAGCCGCTTATGGAGTGTAGAAACCCTAGCTTTGGCCAGAACCTCCATCTAAGTGACACTTCACTCTCTTTTACTTTTTTGTGGAAAGTGATAAGCTCTTCTCACAATCCATACACAAGTGGGCATAATGAACTGTTTTTTTGCATTTTTCTGTCGCCTGTTAGGCATGAAGAGAAATTTACTTTGGCCCTTCTGAAATTTACTTTGTCCCCTCCTTTCCTTTGCTTTAGGCCTTGCCTGAGGGTTCAGCTCCAAAACCGGGATCAGAAACATCATCGACGACAGTAGAACCAAGACGAGTAGGAGGCCAATAACGGTAAATAGACCGACCGAGGATGTTTTTTTCTGGCAGAGGTCCCCTGCACATCAGAAAACAGACGCAAAACAAAAATCCCTTGAATAACAAGAAGAAAAAGACATAAGCCCTTTACTCACTACTAACAAATGATGCGAACAGTATGCAAAATAAGAGCTACCAGACAATGATACTAAAACTTTCAGCACACACAATTAACAAACACAAGGAGTTTAACAAATCTCTATGAATGCAATATGAGGTCTTACCAGACATGGGAGTCGTAGCTGTTGTTGCGGTTATCACCCATCACAAAAACATAACCGGAAGGCACATACTGCACCCACCACAAGCGAGTAGGCATTTTAGGCAGGCTTGAGTGACACTACACCCCCAAGGCAATTCTACAAACGGAAATTGGTGGAGGTACTGCCAATAACTCCACAAATGTACGGATTTAACGAGAGCGGCCCAGCACAATACAACAGAAGAAAAGTAAACAAATTAGCATTAACAACGAGTAAGTGATCACAGCATCCATGGGATTCTTTCTACAGCTTCCTGTACACTGCCGACTGTATGTTTTAGTACAATTACAGACGCCCAAGAGACTGCACAGATCCACATAAACATGAACATTGGACAGGTTCACAAACCTGGGGTCTCATTTCATACGCTGGTGGCTCCGCAATAAATTCCTCATCTCGTTCCACTCCATTCACAATCAATTTGCCCATGTGCACCTGCACATAAACTCCCTCCACCAGGCTCAGGATCCATACGGAAAGCCGCCCAACTGTTTTCATGCAGCAGCATGATCCAGATTCAAATAAAAGACTCACCTCTACCAGGTCCCCTGCCTTTGCCACCACACGCTTGATAAACACCTCTCCAGCACCATAACCTCTTTCCTGCGGCATAGGAAAAAACCGGGAATGAAAAATAAGTACTCCTCAGCACATGTAATCTCCTACGCCCATTTCCCCAATTTACTCTATACTTGCAAAGAAGTGCGTAGCACTAAAAAAAAGCCTCAACCATGTCCAGCTTCGGTCATCCTGACTGCTTTCAAAAATGGATGGCTGGCCCAAAGAAAGTGCTGAATCATATGGTTTACGCACTTTAGTGACATACATATTCCAGTGGCAAATAGGCAAGAGGAAAGCAGACTAATAGTCATTGGGCACGTCTGTGAGAGAGTTGTCTGAAAATTTCAGCAAAGCACACAATGCTTTGAGCAGAAATCCCTGTATAGTTTGCAAAAAACACGCCAGGAAAAGTTCCAGAGAATGTCCTTATAATTTTGAAAGCCGTCCAGGAATATACACACACAACTCGTTCACATGTAGGCTATACACCGAAATTCTACTTGTTCGGAGGGTTGCTGTTCTAGTACTATACCAAGCTGCAAGTACAGACGGGAGCTGCAATAATGTCTGGCATGACAAATTAGAATGGAAAGACCTCGCAATCAAAAACCCACACTTTCCCAACTGCTATGACATAACCGAAGTGATCATGACATGTGTGGTTCACATACAGCCAGCCTAGTTAAACCAGTTTCCTCATTCAGCACAGTTGATTCCAAACCTCACTGTCCTTCAAATTGTACAGCGTCCCATAGGGCTTTAAATGTCTCTGCTCTCACCTGTAACACCTTGGGAGCCTTAAATATCACAATATCATTGACATCGGCCTTCCTGAAGTAGTAAGACACCTGATAGACACCCCCACATGAAAACCACAGTCATCAAATAAGGAGATAAACAACATGCCCATGAATCCAGGTGCATTATAGAAATGCAAAATTTCTTTCAGGCATGAAAGTGTACCTTCTCAGCTATAATTCTGTCACCAACTTCAAATGTTGGAAACATCGAAAGTGAGGGAATAAAACGGGGCTCGGCAATAAACCATCTAAACAGCAGAGAAATCGCAAAAGCTGCGAGGATCGTTTTTCCGTCGTCAGATGTAAGCTTGGTCCAAGCTGGCAACCAAGAGTTTGTCTCCTTCTCCGGTTCGTCCTCCACTGACTTTGATCGTACACCATCTCCTGGGAAATCCCCTCCTGTACCTACTGATCCCTCTGCCCTTTCCTCTGTCTTTACTGTCGCAGAAGCACTGGCCTCATCCTCGACTCTCAATCCGTCATGTGGCGGTCCAACATTGCTTCGATCATTTGCAGCCCCACACATAAAAGTCCTCTGTGACGGCTCAGAGCAGGGAAGCCAGCGAAGGGCCGGAAGCATGGGAAGGCGGGAGAGGACGTTTGAGACTGAGGGCCCAGACTGAGGCATAGCTGGACCCCGTTCTCGAAAAAGGACCGCCATAGTTGTAGATTGCCGCTTTTGTTGTTGTTGACAGGATAGCGAAGACGTCCATGGTGGACATGATTGAGAAACTGGTACTGACTTCAAACATGATGTCATTGTAACACAAACATATTGCTTACTTCTCAAGTTGGAAGAAGCTTTTCCACGACAGTCTGGGGTCAGCCCTATCTGCTTGGTGGAAAAAGCTTTAGGCGTAAAAGTCAACATTTTGATGAAACTGCAGAAAAGATGTCTCAGCGAGACGAAACTAAAAAGGGCCAAGATCCCTGTGAACACTAAATGGTCGGCATTGTTGCGAGTGCTCCAGATAACCAGGTGGTTGAAGTAATAATACACTGAGGTCAGGTGAATTAATCGGACACATCCTGCAAAACACATACAAGACATAACTTCAGACATTCACAAAGCACGGTAAATTGCAATGCTACTGGTATTAACTATGCCCATACTTCATCACAGAATTGACAGTCGCCCACCTCTAAACAACTTAATTGAACAGTCAATGATTTAAAATAGCCAAACTCCCGAAAATTTCAGAGAGTATTAACATAGAAGTATACTCACCGTAGAACAGTGAACGTGAGCGAGACCTCGAAGAATAAATTGCACTAGCGGTTTAACCCTATGAAAATCGAGCAGCTGTTTTACTTCAAACCCTTCCAAAAAGAACTGCCAGCGCAGTGCAGTAAATTGAATAAAAAAAAACTGCGAATGGAAGAATGCCCAGCCGCTGCAACAGCAAAACAGAGAGCGCCTTTAGGGCGCCCACAAGAAACCCTAACACGATAAAGGAGTGCGCCTTCCGACGCCTGCAAACGAAAGAGTTATTTTTGAGCGCGGGCAGGCAGCTTTATACACATTTTGTAGCGTATGCAACGCTCTCCACCGACAAAATGCCGACATTTTCAGCAAAATCGTACGATACTGTACCGCGTTTGAGCCAATTACCAGGAAGGAGCACGCCTGCGGCCATGATCACGTCAACACCAGCCGCTGAGTCAATGAAACACTGCTGTTCGTTGAATGTTAACCTGGACGGCTGGGATTTGCGCTAATGTCATCTGTTGCCATCAGCTACATTAGGAATTTGGGATGGGCCCAAACTCTTTTTATGCGCCATTTTGTATTGCTGCATTGCTTACATTTATTGTACGGACGCTTCTCGAACACAAATGACAGCCTGTGCTTGGGGCAACAAAAGCAAGCGATGGAGGCCGTTGGATGCGAATCTGGTCATAATCTGCACCTCTGTACCAGTTCTATACGGACACGGTTTATATTTTGTCTATGACGTATATTCCATGCTGAAAGGATTTTGTGACATCTGGAGCAACCATTGAAAATATGAACGCTTTAATAGTTGAAACGCAAAGGATTCGATTATGACCATTTAGCAAAATTAGATCAGGACGACAGGACGTCATTGGGCAAATCGAGGTCGTCCTTGTCACGTGCATGGTGCCGAGTCCACCAAGTGGGTTTGGAAACATTCTGTATTGCTTTGTGTTCCAGTTTGACACAAAATCTCTTGATACAACTACGCTGGATTTACATGGAATTACAGCACGCTACACACAATCAATGATTACTGATTCAAGCTTCCTCACAACAGATGATATAAAGTTCCTTGTAAGCTCAGCAGGAGTTTTCTTCGTCTACAGTACTGTAGTTGTCGAAAGACATATTTCTCCTCGTTCAAAAATTACAATACCTGCACACTAAATAGCAGATCGGCTCTAAGGAAAAGCTCCTTCCAGGATTTTAGGAAGTGCTTTTCCCAATCATGCCACTTTTTACCAGCGACTTTGAGGCCACAACAGGACATCCCAAATTGCTGCTATTTTCTTACTTAGAATCCCGCCCTGTGAAGCACACACTGCCGCGGGCTCTGCAGCTTTTTTTGAGTTCTAAGTCCAAGTATTGCCTATCAAGCGTTCACTATGAGAATTTTCGAATGTAGAATCGCATTTCTACTGCATGTTTCTTGTTTGACATCCACTACCATACTATTGGTTGTGGCGTAGAGGTAAGTACAATACATAGTGCAGAATGTGCAGAGCTGACCTTGATATACTTCTACATGTCAAAATTGGGCATGGAACAGGCAAACAACCTATTGCCAGACAGAGAGGACAGCGTAAGTCTCTCTTGCCTTCATATGTCATTTTTGCACTGCTATTGGTCATGTTACCCCAGTTTCGGCTAATAGCGCGCAACATGTCCAAATGGGTACAAAATTCATCATAAACTCAACAGTAATGGTACAAAAGAAAAAAGCTGCACCAATTGCATCAACAATCAGTAATAAATTGACAGCTCCCGACATTAAACCGGGGCAGATGGCATATCAAGGTGCTTTTCACACAGAGATGTGCATGTGACAGATTGTTTCTCGTACAAAATCTGTACAGCGATTTTGGCCTGATTCTGAAGCCCGTAGGACCAAAAAACCACACGACCACGGGTCCAAGTAAGAAAAGCTGAGCTGTCAACTTCCAAGGGGTGAATAGACACTGATATATCAGCCAATCAAATAGTGATTATTAATCCCGGAATTCACACTTCAACTATCATCTCAAAAATCTTGCTCGCGATACTTCACTCCCTTGAGGATGTAAAAAACAATCTCAGCTGCCTAGCTGTTCGCAGGAACTGCCAAATGCTCCTGGTTATGTGAATGGAGAGGAGGACGGTTAAGTGTGTCCTATCTATCTCAGCTTATTTTAAATAATATGCCATAGAACAAAACCACATGTGGAAGAGCATAAAACATATGACGGCAATACGAATTCCGTCACGGACAGTCAAAGAGAGAACAAAATCAAGCTCAATGGTCAGGAAGAAAAAAACATACCACAGTGGGAGAGGTACTGGGAGAGGGGATAAAAGAGGGATAGGAAGAAGGACAAGAGAAAGAAAGAAAGTGAGGAGAGACGAGAGGAAAGGACAGAGGGAACAAGGGCCGGAGAGGGAGAGGAGAGAGGGAGAGGAGAAAGGAAAAGGGAAGAACAGAAGGTAGAGGGTAGAATGGGCAATAGGCAGCCGGAAAGGGGAGAGACAAGTGAGGGAAAGGTCCTATAACTGAGAGGACCTCACAAAAAATAGCCTTCAGGTCAAAAATATTACTGAACTAAAATAAAAAACCTTCAAGTTCCCAGTTCGATCCATTCCATGAATCTCAAAAAAATAGCTGATGAGAACCTGTTTCTAAAAGCAAAGCATCTGCGCCTTAGGCGAGTTGCACGTTCCCTATTCCCATGATTCATTATGGACCTATTTGTGTCCCACAGTTTCCAAAACCAACAAGCAGAGAACTCAGGTCGGCCCGATAGACACCCATACCGCTATAGCGTGAAACGCCGGTCACCAAGGTACACGCCATCAAATACTCTTCAGTCGTGCTCCAGGTTGACTTTAGATAAATAGCAGTTGCTGAACTTCAGTCCACAGAAGCATGCCTTGACACGGCTCCATCACTTGCATCAACCCTCCTTCCAAATGTTACCCTCGATTATCCCTTCACTGCATCTCCTTCGACTGCATAGATAGATTTGAGCCAAAGTCTCGGATCTCTTCCAGTCCCAGGAAACGGGACACAAAATTGTCAACTTGGAGAATCTTCACTGAAGTGCAGATTTTAAACTATTAATGATCCTCGCTGAATTATCGCGTATTATGCAACGTATCACTTCAACCTCGGAAAGGTCCAGGCACAACTACATGAGCCATGATATTCCTGTAACTCCAGAGTCAGTTAACAGTTCCCAGTCACCTGTAGGCCTAGAATCCCCCTCCTCATCCCCTCCTGCCCAAAACTGGTCGCTGTGCCCACGAAAAACCCGCAGTACTTTACCTCATAGACTGTGACGGGAAGCAGTCTTGACACGGAAACTGATACTGCTTCTCCTGTAGCAGTAAGGCAGTAAGAGAATACGTCAGTAAGGGCTTCCAAAGAAATTACATGAATGTACAAAAGGACCATGAAAAGCTGAGCGTTAAACAGATGAAGTGAATGTCCAAAAGAACCAGAGACTTAAAACGGCTGACTTTGACACAACAAACAAAACTAATTGCAAAGATCAAATGAAGGGTAGCAAAGGTTTTAGTTTTTTGGAATGCTGTCCAGCCATTGTTTCATGCTAGTTTTGCCAGTGTGTGTGGCACTTTGGATAGTGGTAGAGTCTACCAATAATGGCTCTGAAATCGAGATAGTTGGAGGATACAGACATAACGTGAAAAAGAAACACGTCAGAAACACCTAGAGCCTAACGCTAACAATTCGCGCAGTCCTCAGTGGTAAGCTTGTCAATATCGCCCATATTAGCAACATACCATGACTGATACAAAGCACATTCTCATCCATGTATCTGTCGGCAATTGCATCAAAAGTATGAATAAACCGAGCATCTGCCGCCTCATTTGACTCCGGGTAAGAAGCCAGCTGCACAATCCATCCAGTGTGACCGCAGGTAAGTACCAAAATCTTCAAAAAAGCTATTGGTTGATTGTGAGATGCAAAGAATCCATCCACGTTTCCCTTCGTGTTTGACAACAATTGAAAAAAAGAATGCAAGCAGCTGTCATACCTTAGCCATCATAGGAACCGCTCCTCTATCTAGCGTCCCAGCGGGCAGCAAAGCTTCAAGTTCCTCTAATGGTAGTAGCCACAGGTCGTCCCTTACGCCCTTGCCTTTGCGAGATACAGGCATCACGCAATAGCAAGTGGGTTCATCACTTCACCGAGCCCATAGTCTATAGACACCTGCCACCCCCAGCAAATGCAAAGCCAGTTTTCAGTTCCTAGTTATGTACAGTGATGTTACTTGATGTCTGCTTGATGTATTCAAGATCTGGATTATCAACTAACAAAACAGAGAGCCGTCATTCACAAATTTTTTGGTCAATTATAACATCTAAACAATTATTTCTTCCGAGTGTCGAGGAGTTCTTAGCAGATGGTATAAAACAAAAACGACAAACCCAAGAACCATAACTAGGAAGAATCTCCAAAAAAAACAAAAAAAGGGGAGAGGACAGGATGGAAACATCGTGGTCCCGTTCACAGCCAACAAAACTGAGGCTATAACCAGAATACCACAGTAAATGATGCTAAACGACACAAGCAGCAAAATCCTCAAAGACACTCTGTGTCAATCCATATTGACACTGTGAGTCATATAACACGACACCTTCAATGGCATGAAGACAGCCCAGATAAAGCTCAGGTTGATCCAGTCTCCATGGAAAAAAAAATACCTTAATCTTCGAAGAATCAATCGTGATATCTTTCCTGCCGTCCTGAGGACCTGGCAGTTTGAACAGCAGCCAAAGCACGTATAACTTCTGCGGCCGTCTGGACACAGCGCAGAAACGAGAGACAACTACGCGTGTAATTTCCCAGGCCTCGGCCCGCAATGTCCTTCCAACTTCAAAAGCTATCTCCTTCCCTCGCTCCGTGATGGGTGGATCCCAGGGTCGGTCAGCTGTATTGACCCAAGCCGGATCAGTATCGTCTTGTCTCTCACTGTGGCGCATCACAATTAGTGATTGCCGCCGAACTCCTATTGAAGTTGGAAAAGGGCTCTCTAGCCCACTGATGCTTGGCCTTGGGCTGCCCAATGTCGCAGCCGTTGAGTCGAAACTATTAGTTCGAGCAAGAAAACCAGTTTCTCCCGAGGGGGCTTGAGAGTACGATGTGGCTGCCATGGCATCAGGGTAAGTTTGGAGATCCGGGTACCGAAGGTGGTGGTTCTTCAATCATAGGTTCTGCTCCAGAGTCTGACCTCAGGCCTGAATTTATACAACATGTATGAAACCCGGTGAAAACAAAATACAGACAGACAGCCTCTAACATCACCTTATAAACGGTAAAAACCTGTCCAGGAAAATCTCCTCGGTCATCTGCACTGTCATCTTCTAGAAGTACCAAAAACATAAAAAAAAAAAACGTCGGATGTGAAAGATAGCCCAAAATGAAAGGGAAAAAACGTCAGCCCTAGCCCTTTAGGTTCATCATTTCTTTTGCCCAGTTGCCACCTCAAATCCAATAGGACTAAGACACCATACTATAAGTCATATAAATGCGAGCCAAGTTCAGAAACTTGTACTTGATAGCCTATCTATGAAATAAAAAAGTGATGAGCTTGCAAGTTCTACCCATATTTACATTGGAGGGGTAAACCCCTACGTGGACATCCTGTAAAGAGGTAAAACTATGGAAGGCATAGTTGTTAATGCCACCATGCAATCCCCCACGTTCATAAAATCAAAAGATTCTCTATCCCCAAATCTAAACACTTAGAAGTCTGAAATCTGGTCTCCTCATTCACAACCATTAGTACTCGAGAAAATGATTTTAACAAAAAAAGCGTAAAATGGCAAAGATCGGCGAGCGACATGGACATAGCTTTCTAGGAACATGCGGACTTTGCAGTTTATAAGTTATTTAGCTTTTCGCAGACAGAAGCCTTCAAAAAGAATCCCCATAAAAATTGATATGAGCCCGTAATATAAGATTAAAAAACAGGCAGGGCAACTGCAAGGCCTTTGCAGGAGTGACACAGCTCACTGACCATGAATTTAGTTAACACTACTTTCAAATTATTTCTTGGAATATGTTTCCTCATGCCACCAAAGAAAATTCCAAATGCTGCAGCCATGAACGCTGCACAAAGGGCTCATAACAAACAAGATAATAACGCAGTCTACGCGATTCCCTCTTCACAATTGTGGTGGCAAATCAGGTCATACATAACATATGAGGCGTTATCACCACTCCCCTGACTCCACGTTACTGAATGTGTTGGTGCTGGAAATTATGGTCACCAGGACGCGTGACAAATTCGCAATCAAATAAACCCGACTATGGTTCTACTGATGAGTGCCACACTCTCAAGAGGGTTGCAAGTACAAAAAAAGTAAGTGGTAAAGTGTTTGCACAAAGAGTAACTGCAACGTTTCATGTTTACTGAAATGTTCATATGACAAAATCCTATTGTTTTATGACTGTTAGTCCTTTAAACACACCTCATGCTGCTCCCCGTATCTGCAAAACGCTCAAGTGGATAATCACTTGTATCCATCTCGGTTATCTCTGTTGCAAAAGAAAAACCAGAGCTTGCGTGTGCAGGATCAGAAGGCTCAGGAAGCGCCTGAGATATATCTAAAAGAGAAAGAGTTGTGGTCCGCTGGTCTGCAAGATAACTGACTGGAGACATGGCAGCAGGAGGATGCTGTCCAGTAGGAGGAACAATAGATATAGTAAATGCGTCTGGTGCATGCTCCTTAGAAGGAGGATTCTCTCCGGGTTGGAATAGCCGGTGGAGGAAGCGCTCGGAGGAGACGCCATGGCGTGATTGTGAGAAGTACGGTTGGGGCGACTGTTGGGTTGGATGCTCACAGGGAGAGTGAAGCCGCACGCGTCGTCTGCTTCACACTCACATCTGCCTCATCGGCTTTTGGAGGACGTGGCAATGGCGACCGCCTCGCTTCCATCCGCTTGCGTCCTTCCTCACCAGGTCCCTTCCCCCCTACGCTCTTTCCTAACTGCCTCAGCCTTGCCTTCCGCTTCTTTCCTTCTTTCCTCTCAATCTTTCTTTCTTTCTTTCTCTGCTCGCACCTGTATGTTTGTTTTGCTGTTCCTTCAGCATTGTGTCTCTCTGTTGATTTCTCTTGATGCCGGGCCCGCACACATTGTCAACTCTACTATCAAACAGATCATTTGAAACGATTGCCCCAGACAATGACCAGCGAAAAACTCTCCATTCGCATTGCAGGGGACTTGCTAACTTTTTGTCGTTTAGAAGCCTAGTGTCCCTCTAGGTTTGGTGCCTGTTTGCATCCCTTTCACCCTTTTCTGCTTGCTGTGCGATAACAAATTTATGGCAAAATGTGCCTCCTTTTGGCGGGACAGGATTGTCAGCAGGCAGACAAGAAAAAGAAACCTACAAAATGAATGCATAAATGTGGTCATGAGGGATAGAGTAATTACAATGCTGATCAAAGCATTTGCAATTGGACCAAATATCAAGTTCACCGTATTCTGTGCGAGTTTAGCAGCTGATACCAGAATAGTACCAAGCGTTAAGTCATGACCAGACAAATAGTTTAGAAGGATGGAACAAGGTAGTTGATTCAGAAAACGAATAATACAACAATGCGGTGCAGCAAAGAGAAGGCGTGCAGAATAAGTTTGCGGGAGGCAATGTCGAAATGAAATTTTTCTTGAATAGAGGCAATTAAATGGTTCTTCCGATGGCAAATCTTGCTTCATCGACAGAATTATAGTGTTAGCTGAAAGAAAATTGCAATGAATAGGCATACATCGTGAGTCGGATAGAGCCTGGATATGCAGTTAAAGCACACAAGTCCAAGTGAAATGGAGAGAATTAGCGTAATTTAAGGAAATCATGTTTCTAACAGATATTCAACTGCACTATACTGGGAAAGCTATCATTTTGACCAACTTAGCTGCACATTCACTTCAGCAAGCAAGTACTAGCAGATGTTTATCTCCACCTGTGCTTCTGTCTAAGATGCTCAGCTTGACAATGCTATGTACTGACTTCTGGCATGTGTGCATTTGCAGAGCAGGCAGCATGCCGCCGAAGGAGCTCACTTGTTGATGAAGGCTTGCATTTCTCTGAAATCCTTCACCAGATGCCATTCCAGATTATTGGCAGCAACTGAGGGGCGCCATTCTCTGTTCATTTCGGCTCAAAATTCTCTGCGAAACTGCGTCGTTCCAGCAGGGCTAATGGAGGAAAAATACTGGCAATGGCGGGATCAGCTGAGTATGAGGCGCTGCGCGGCCATCGAGGTGTTCAAAGCTACCACTGGTGCCTTTTCTTTCCAGCTCAGCTCTATGGAGTGGTCTCTGTCATGAGCTTTCTCTCATGTGGGCATTTAAGCTTTGCTTATAGAGGGAACAGAAGGTACGCGGACATAAACAGACATTGCAGTTTGAAAGAAACAGTTTGTGGTGACAAGTCCCGTCATGGCAACTAGCTGACAACTTTCACCTTGACGAGTGGACCTGGATACAGGAGGGGCCGTGCCACTCCTCTCACTGTGGGATGGAGAAGGAGGATCTCCTGCGGTTGTAGCTTTCTTAACGCACTTTGCAGACCTCAGCTCATGGGAGTATGTCAGAAGCTGAAGGAAAAGGTAAACGCCATGATTGATGAGAATGAGAGCATAGATCTAGACTGAAGTGGTTGTGTTTTTTCTTAGAAGTAATAAACTATGTAAGTGAAGATGCTACATTTTGTGAGCGTTTACGATGGTCAAAGGATGTCCAGAGTTCATCATCAATCACAATGTTCACGGTTGTGGTTGGTGGTGTTGGTATTAACATTGAATATCGAGGTCTCTCGTTCATGCCTCTCCTCATAGTCATGGTCCATTCACTTCATGTTACGGCTCTGCTTATGGCATTGGCTGTGATACTATTTATGATCCAATAGAAAATAGCATATTCCAGAATCAAGCCACCCTGTTGCTTTACCAAAGTGGTTGCAGACTGATGAGTCAACTCTGTGGCAGTTGATTACCCTGGATTTTTTTGTATACGAGGCCGCTTATGTTGGGGACTCGTGGTTTAGATGATTTGCGCTTTAGAGTATTGATTGTGATGCAGTCCGATATATAAATTGTATTTTTTAGTCGAAGCAGTGGCCTCTCTATTAATCAGGAACAAATTGAGGGTGGTGGTTGAATGTGGCGGAACAGGTGATTCCTGCTTTAGAGAGTGGAGCCAGTCCTGCTTTGATCGCCATAGGCCTCGGGAGTGTTGAAAACGCACGGAAATTTTCGGAGGTTCTCGATTTCCCACTTGACCTTTTGTATGCAGACCCTGATGGAGCATGCTACACTGCTCTCGGGTTCTCTGAAGGCTTTGGAGCAGATCTAGAGATCAGTCCATACTTAAAGCTGCTTCCTATGCTTATGGGAATTGGCAGTCCTGGCACAATTCAGGAGGTGATATTCAAACCCGAAAGGTTTAAGCTTCCAGGCATTGATTAGATTGTAGCCTGTGTTAACATGCATGGTCTGTGATATACTTGCGTTGGCCTATTACAGGCATCAGATTGTCATTTTGCAAAATCATTAGATATTGGATATTGTAGGCAGTTGCAGAAATCCCTCTTCATATTGCTATGTCCTGTGGTATTGAAGGCATTGAGCGCACTGACTGGACAGAGTCGCTTCTTTGCAGTGTCTTGTGAGGGCTCTGCAATTACTTTGTGTTATATTTGAAGTATCACAGAACCTAATACGATGGTTTATTTATCCATTGCTTTAATTTGGCCATGTATTGTGAACATTTGCAGAACAGGGATAGTAATCCCTGTGTATTTCCAAGATAGAGTTGCATGTTCCATGTCAGTTGGATTGACAGTGGATAGCACAAGGGCACATTGTTGCTTTTGATATTACGTTGAATGCTGAATAGGTGGTAGGAGAACCATGTCACTGTCTATGCAAACAAGTGCTAGAGATGCGGGCACTGGGAAGTCAACCTACGAGTCGCATAACACTAGTAAATTGATAGTCAGTATCTGTGGCTTTCTGTTGCTACGCTTTGCAGGTTGCTCGTGGCTACAGCGGGGATAGAAATAGCCCCCCTGTGTTCTCTACAACTACTCCTTTTGACATCCTTGGCACGGGTTATCAGCGTCCTTTTGAGCTTGCGACTCTGCGCTTATCTAACATGGTGGGCATTTTGCCTCGTTGGGGAGAGCTCTCGCCCACAAAGACAACTCTATTGACACAACAAGGTGGCACGGTTATTTTCAAAGGAGATGCCGTGGTGTTTCAAGCATGTAGATACCGGCATTCTCAAGTACACCAACGTGGAAGATATGTTGGATGTGGTCAAATCACTAACACAGGTAGTTGTTGATGTTTAAGACTTGCAGTTGTCGTAGCTTTGCTGTTGCTGTCAAATCACTCAATGGTGACGACTAATTGCAACTGTTTCAAATCGCATAATTGGTGGGAGATGAATGATTAGTTAATTAGTTGATTGAGTTGGTTGAGAAATTATTTTGATGTAGGACTTCAATTTTCGTTTTTTGTAGTTTCTCAGGACATGCTTACTAAGTTCATGATATGCTGCTGTTACAGATCCCATCCTAACATAATTGATGTTAATTGTTTGATTAGCGAAACATAATTGATTAGTCGATAGAAAATGAAAAACTGTTTCCTAGAAGCTTATTAATCCAGGTCCTACTCTATCTCCTCTACTGTGCCTCCTGTATCTTTTTCTAATGATAATGCTGACATGGTGTCATCTCTTTACCACCTTCCGTAGAGGGTCTTTGGTATCATTTTAGGAGTCGTGCTTTTCAGTAAGTTGGATTGCTGCTTGCGTAAGAAAATATACATTTGATCATTTGAGAGTGCATGCCTGCATGTCACTGCGCAATGACTGATTGGATTTCTAAACAGATGCTGGATGATTCGATCACACAAGCTTGGCTGTTGTGCATGTGCTCTTTGTGAGCGTTCTCAACAATGACTGTTTGTGAAAGGTTTTTCATTATTAATTGGAGCGTAACAGCGCAGTGAGAGCTCTCTGTTGCATGAATCTCAGATTATCTTTCTGTGGTTTAGCCATCAAGTGTTTATTCATGACTCTCAATTTCATATTGAACTTTTGAAAATTGTATTATTTTTGGATCCATCTTTTATGTTTTATACACGTTTCATTGACCAAAAGCATTTGCTTCTGTTCCACTAGCAAAGAGCAGCAAACTCCTCAGTAAACCTTGTTTCTGGCTGCCTTACACTTTTTGTCCATGACATGATATCCACTTAACAATGCACGGCTTTCTTAAATTAATTCTTCACAAATACACACATCTTGTTTGGCTGTGAACTTTCTTTATACGGTTTCCTCCACTGCCACAAGATAGCCCCCTTCTACCGTTTGTCCTTGATGATTGCCAAGTAAATCTTCTACTTCACCTTTGATTTCCTAAGAGGCACAGCCTCCTTGAATTTCCCCACAATCCAAATATTCTTGTATTATAACCTGGACGTTCAAAATGACTGAGATTCAAAGGAGCATTCTCCATAATACAAGACGCCCTCTGCACTGATATCACCATGCTCTTTTTTTTACATTTTCTATCTATATGTGTGGTTTGCCTTGAAGATATTTGCCAAGAGGCTGCAATACAGACCAAGACACCACCACAAAAAGTTTCAGTCTAAGTTGGGAGTCACAGAAAGGGGGAGGACCTATCGATTACTCTCGGCGACTTTCTGTCCTGTCCAGTGACCCCTACTTCTATCCTTTGGCATGTGGGCACCTTTTCCAATGAGGAAGAAAAAATATATATTAGGGAGAGATTCAGCCACATGTAACATGCTAACTCTAGCACTAACCAGGAACGAACCGCCCCCATCTGCCGCTTTGCTTTTATTCTGAACCAGCAAGTTTGTGTTCATCATTGCCATAGAAGAAGAGTGGCAACTGTTATCCCACCCTTAAGGCTAGGCTTCCTCTGAGACGAGACGCACACCTTGTGGAAAGTCCCTGCATGGATGGAGATATGTTAAAGGCTTTTCAAAATGTTCGCTACCATTTCCAGGACTGCAAACATTCTTTTGTGGGAAGAAGTGGAAGCACGGTTCGAACGACACTGGCTCTATAACACACCGCACGGCCATTGTCAGTGTAATTGTCAAGCATCACTCCTCCCATACGGTTGTTCAGTAGCCATGGCCGGATACGCCCCAGACCTGCAGCAATGTAACCAAATGTGGAAAAGTCGCTAGTAATAAGTTCATCACTGCGGCTAAGTAACCACATTTCTGTAAAGGCCGCGCGGTCCTGGAAGAGACCGTGATCCTCCTCCTGTGAATGACTTAATGAAACTAGCTCAACCAAAGTTCCATCCTGCAAATAAACCATCTATATAATTTATCGCGCAGATACTCCCAGTGTTCAGAGTGAAGGGATGTAACAAGCACTGCTGTGACAGGAGCTGTGACTACTTCATTTTTTAAGACTTCATGTAATGCCTTCATCTCCGCGTTGGTGATATTGCTAATGCTCTTATTTTCCATCTCCCTGAATTCCATGTCGAAGTTTGCTTCCTTACTGTCGTTGGGCCACTCGGTGCTAGTCTCTGTGCTGTGTAACAACTTTTCTATGGCAGCTGATGGTAGCGGTGGAGGAAGCACCTTGCTCACATTCACTACACATTCTAAAATGCGAGGATTGGCTGTCCCATCAACACTGCTGTCTGCGAAAGTGCGGACCTGAATGCCAATACGGCGAGCAGCATTCCTAAAATAAGTGGCCTCCAGGCGAGTGATGCGTTCCCAACACCACATTGCTCGGAATGCAGGAGGACAGCCGCCAGCTGAGAGAAAGGATCACGATTGGGGAAGAGCTCTTCTAGTTGCTGCTGAAAAGACGGTATCAGAAACAGTCCTGGAACATAGTATTGATCGGACTCCATCACCAGCCATTTGGCCTTGCTCATCGCAATCTGCTCTGATTCACAAAAAAACTTATAATCTGCTTCTTGCATATCCCACCGAAGGTAGGCTGTTGCCATCCTCAATTTGGAACTGTTGTTAAACAGCTCTCCAATCACTGGCTCCTCCCTGCCTGCTTCTCTGACATCACCTGCAACAGGAGGTGCTTCTGTCTCTGACTTCACCGTCGAATAATCTGCATCTTCTAAACCCATATCCCCCTTTTCAAGTCCTTTTCCAGATGGTACCAACTCCCATGGACGAGGGGCGTGTGTGCTTTCTTCCTTTATGCTGAGAGCAATACTCTCTGGAAGGAGCCAAGATGATCCAGAGAAAGGCTCACAGAGCAAATCATGCAAATTGGCGTCTGCGATTACAAGCGTGCGTCCTGTTAGCATGGCATAAAGAAAGGCTGACACCAGATTGAGAAGGCGATTCCCCAAGCCCTGCTCGCAAGAAGGCATCACGTAGCGACATGCCTCCGTGTCTCCTCCGGCCTCCTCTTCTGCCGTCCAGCTGCGTCCTGTAGGGGCACACGTGCGCTGCAGTGCCGCCTGCTGACGCAGTGCATTTGCCAGGGAGCTCCCTATCCAACCATGGCTGACGCGCTGCTCAAAGCGGCTCCAGCAGGCGTTCCTGCTAGACCGTACATGTCTGCGACTGCGCTTTTCAGCTTGGTAAGCAGGAGCTGTGGATACTGCCAGGGCGAGGAGGAGGAAGAGAGCCAGGAATAAGCGAGCCATGGCATCCGAAGTGTATTTCGTGTTCACCATTACTGTGAAGGTTGACATTTGACAGCCTATAAAAACGCGTCGAAACGCCACAGAGGAGTGTTTGTGTCGAGTCACTACAGTACTGTACTGGAGCGACTGCCTTTTCTGCTGAAGTCAGCGATATGGCAACTCTTCTGCCAGGCCCTCTTCACCCAGTGTCTCGTCCACTGACACAGTCGTGGCGCCGCGTTCAGGTGAGGGCGTTCTACGCTACCGGCTGAGGGTAAATGGCCGGACGAGGGAAATGACAATGGAGGCTGAGAGGGTGTGGAGGATGGGAAGAGAGGCCGGAACAGTTTCTTCTTTTCTTGGCTTTTCTGCATTGAGCTTTTTTATGGCACTTCTATAAAGGCTCATTTGTAAACATGTTATGCTTAATGAGAAATGGTGACACCACTGAACTCGATGACCTCCAATGTGTTAGTCTTACGTAAGACGAGTAGATTTCAGGTGCATGTGTTTAAGATGTGCTCACGAATGCCATGCGGATAAACATCATTGACGTTTTTCGAAGTCACTAATCCCTTTTGTTTGACATATTGTATTTCCAAAGGAGTTGCTGCTAAATGTGAACTATAGGTAGCCTGTGATTTTACTTTTTGATTTGTATGGCAAGAAAAACGTTAACTTGTATCCTATCTCCTCGTGCAGGTTTTTCCTGTATAAGGAAAACTGTTTGAAAACTTGCCCTGCTTCCTCAATATGTTCTCTGCGTATTGTTAGACCAGAGCTGCCATTCTGTCGTCAGAAACTGTCGAACCTGCAAAAAGGAATATGCTTTAAACTTTGGCGTTATTTACGTTAGGTTCTCATGGAGTTGGTTTTTTCCATGCTCCTGAAGTAAAAGCAGGAAGCCCGTGTCACAGTCATGTCTTTAGAAGTTGACAGAGATGATGCGGTAGTAAGGCGAGTATTGTAATCTGCCTCTTCCATGGAGAATTGCCTCTCGCTTTGATCCTAACTGGAGGAGGTTATTTTTCGCGAAGTTGTGGTCTGTGTTGGTTCTTGTATCTAGATTCTGTCATTTTACTGTTGAAAATACTCTAATGTATTTTGAAATCATACACTTAAAGATAGTTTTGTGAAAAAATTGTGGTCCAAGGCTGATATTCCAGCATCTTCATAGTCAACGCTACTGATGCTCATGAGTATGCTTTGGGACTTGTTTCTCTCAAAATTAAATTCATGTACTCAATTGTGCGGTTCATTAACTTTTGGAGGATTTCAAAAATTATTCCAACTCAAATCAATATCTCCAAGTTCATAGTGCTAAAGTGGCTTTGCTTTGCAGGATTGAAGGAAGTGCTGGTGGCATCCACTCAGAAGGCTCCACGTGTTTCGCCTGGTGTGGTTTGTTCTCAGCTGCTGACTTGCAGGCAGTGCCACAAGCCGTTTGATCCTTCTATCAACCACGAGGGGGATTGCCGCTATCATAAAGCTCACTATGGAGGTAATTGAAAGCTACAAGTTTGATGGAAAATTAGAAGATCTTTCAGACCTTTGGTGCATTGTAGTCTGCAATTTGCAATAGGACTCGGTACTTGTGACTTCTTGACTGAGTTGATTCTGATGCGTCATTGTGGTAATCTGTGCTGGCAGGAGAAGTGAAGCGAAATGGAAAGTGAGTGCAAACCTGCATCAGTGTTGTTCATTCTATGCACATCCTGGACTAGAATTAGAATGGTGAAGAACTGGTTTCTCTCTTAATGAGCCGTGGCTGAGTCGTCGTGGCTGCGCAGTCATATTTTTACCACAAGGTGGGCAGAGAGTTCTTATACCACTCTGAGGAAACGAGTTCAGAGTGGGGGGAAGTGGAGAACTTCTGGGACTGCTGTGGCCCGACCAGACCCAACTGATCCTGGTTGCATGTCAAGCCCCACAAGTCGTATGATGATGCGTGAGAAGTGGTATGTGGTCAAAAATTCACAATAGGTCCTGTCTAATCTGGAGCTACTTGGTATAGGTGGTGTTGTATATTGAACAAATTCAAAGTCGACATATCGCCATATCGGTATTTACCGAACCGAGACCGCAACCTTGAAAATACGATATTTATCAACTTTGCCGATAAATGTCGATAATTTGATAACTGCCGTTTATCGACCAATAATGGTACGGATCAGTACGTAAAACTTTACCAGATTGAAAACCAGATTTCTTAATTGGCATATTTTACATCGTAAAAATGCAGGGGCTTTCTTGAATGACATTCTCTGGACAGAATCTATGGCAGGGTTTTGCCAAGTTGTTGACAAACAAATTGTATGTTTTTTTTGTCAATTTCTGCTGATCGTCAGACTACGGAATTTGTATGTACTCGCACTTTTGTCCTGACCGATCGTGTTCCTAGATGCTTCCTTGATAATACATTTTTTACAGAATTTTGAGTAATTACTCAAGAATAACGCTAAGGCTCACTTAGGTTCTTATCAGTTCATTGGGCCACATGCCCATTTGATTAAAATAGCCCACGGAGTGGTGTATTTTTGCGGCAAAAGTGGACCTCATAAACCAGAGTCACCCAAAGTCAAACGTTTGGTACAAATTCATCTTGGTACGGTACTACTGAGAAACTTTTTTCAGCCTTGGCGTCATAGAAAAAAATGTATGAGAAGTACAGAAATAATCGAACGGTTATCGTTGATAATGTAGGTATTGGTAAAAGCAATATATAGCAATGGCTGGCGATATAGTAGATGGCGATGTGTATCAATGGAGACTCAAAAGGTCATATCGATTGTTGGCAAAGTTTGCTCGATATACAGTGTATAGGCAATCTATTGAAATGGTAAGTGTACTGGTCTTTCAATTTATTGTTTTGGGCATATTTTTCCTTCGTTTTTGTTAGTCAGGAATTTTTCATCAATTACAAAACTTGGATAAGGCTCAGTTCCGCGCACTATGGGACATACCCACACAAATCTTGCTGCTTGACAACCGAAAGTAATAAGATAATGTTGTAAATACTTTCACAAGCTAAGTAAAAGTCAGGTCAATCTCAGAATTCTGAAACAAATAATAAAATGCTGCAGGGGTGTATGCTTCTGGAACAATGAAAATGTGCGTGGGGCGATTGGCGCATATTATGGAGGATGGACCATTGTATGTAAAGATTGGTTCCACATCTACTTGTCGGAGCTGTTTTTGTGAGATATTACTGTTGCTTAAGGAGTAGCATGACAAATTAGGAGATGTTACCACAGATTTTGATTAAAATTATGTTTACTCCTTGTCCCGCTAGCCATTGACATGCCATCATTACAATGATGAGGACATCCTGCTTGTACACATTATCATAAGTATCCTCTACTCCTTGACAATTTACATTTTTGCACAAGAATAAAAAGGGAGCTAGTCTACATTAATTATGGGGACAAATGACACGAAAATGGATGAATCATTTTCCCTCGTAAAAAAACTGGAATGAAAATCATCATCACGAAGTATCACAACAAATTGTCTTTACCAGTGGGCCCTTGCAAAATTTGTCAATAACTGTTTATCAAATTTACAAAACAATCTTGTAATTCAAACAAACATTTCGGGTCAGTGTTATACAATATAATGTAAAATAGATGTCAATTATTATGAGATAACTGCTACAATTTCAAGTCATTTCAAGATTTCACACAATACTATCAAATGTCACACGAGCACAGTTGAACCAACCGCTAACAAAAATATGAGAACAAAATAATGCAATATATTTTCACTACAATTATAATATAAACAAATATTCCTTACTCTTTGGACAACAGCATATCCTCCAACAACGGCATGATACTATATCAGAAGAATGCCTACAAAATACTTTCTACACAACTTATGAAGTAAGCATTCTAGATTCCACAAGCCTGTCTCAAAGAACATTGGTCACATGCAACAGACCAGGTATTTGCTCATTGGCGGCAGCTACATCACCAGCGGACGCTACTGCCACAATAGTGCCATTTGACCGCACCACCTCCAAAGCATCCGCGAAGTTGTGGAAGTCACTTTCACTGGCCCCACCAAAAAACGATATAGACCCGTTCAGGATGCTCACAAAGACTAGTTTGCAAAATTTTGAAATACAATTTAGACAAAAAATGAATAAAATTCAAAGCAAACTCCTTGTTTCTCAAATTTCAAGTAAACAGCACCTCTAAAGTCAATGTTATCATAGAATCCTCCAGGCTATGAACATCAAGCAACCGAACACATTTCACGAAAGAGACAGGCTAACACACCTGGTTGACAAAATCTCTTCACGACGTTTCTGCCTCTCGTCGTCTGTAGTGCCAAGCATGTATCGCATCATGCTGCAAAATTACCATCCTCAAAAAAAAAAGTCAATACCCTGCTAGTTTTAGCAAGCCAACAAAGGAACTAGAGCCTCCTGTACTCAGCCTCAATGCATGGAGATCCACCAACCTGGTATAGCCCTTGGCATCTGGAAGCTGGTAGGAGTCCACATC
>JBBHKE010000820.1:116313-128546 GCA_037447655.1 Zygnema cylindricum | reverse complement strand
ATTCGTGGTGTACTGTACTTTAGTTTTACACGTCTGCAAAATGTTGATAACACCTGTGAATACGTTTCTCGTATTTTTTCCTGATTTTTCAACGTCTTTAGCGTTCAGTCGGGCATGTGTAGTGTGCCTTCTTTGCTTTTCGTTTCTTAAAAAAATATGTTATCCATCCACAATAACGCCGTACGTACGAATATAGTGTCGCACGTGCGATTAGCGTCCGCCGTCGTTTTCGAGGCTAAAAATTTGATTCTGCCACTACAGTAACTGCCACGAACGACCGGTCAATGTTTTGTGACGTGACACATCATCCAAAGTAGAAATGCACGATCGAGGAAAGGACCGTCTTTCGGAAATGCATGCGCCTCGATCCTGCAGGTACGGTCTTTACGAGGTTTGACTGAAAGGACGGTATATGTACGGATACAGTGGCGTACGGACGCTATGCACTTATGTCGTAAGAAAAGTGTCGCCGGCCGACAGGACCTTTTTCCGGCAGACTCTTTTTTTTCTGCTTGAGCCGATTTGTGTCACGTCACCTTTGGAATGTGTTGGATTTTCAGGCATGCCTTCCACGTGTCCGGGAAAAAGTCTATGTATCTTACACGTGTACACCATGCTGGAAAAGGGCAATCCACTTACAGCAAAAATGATTTGACAGAAAATATTTTTTACATTTCCACCATTCATATGAGCTTAAAAAAAATAAAAAAGATTCTAAATTCAAAGAACTGTGGCTTTCAGGCGACGGGCAGCACGTGCAAAATATCTCAACTGTTTTTACTCGCGTATTTTACCGCCACGTGTTAATTTTGGGTCCATTATAAGGTTTTTTCTGCCGCCCGTACACAACAGATTAGTAGAATCCACGTCAGAAAACTATTTATCCAGATGACGAAATTTTGAATTAAAATTGCCACTATTTATTCCTAGTCAAGAATAGGCCACGTGTTACCGTACAAATGATGTCATCTGGCATAGACAAAAAAGACCGCAAAAATAGCGCTAAGAGCCTAAGAGGACATATAGCACGTGTCCTGTTTTTAGGGTTTTAAGGAACTCCTATTTGCACACCACAATAATTTGCCGTCTTCTTAACGTCGTCTAAACCGTCTTGTCGCAGTATACAATTTGACGAGATCGCACTAAATCGTCGTCAAATTTTGTCGTTACTAAACCCTATTTTAAGTTCCATGCCTGTGGCCGTTTTATCCTCCATTTACGTGTCCTTTTTCTCGTACTTTGGAGCTAATAAGACAAATTTACCTGACGTACTTTTTTTGTCCTCGTAGAGCAACGTTGACGTCGACTATGTGATGTGTACAGCGTATTATATGCGTGTAATATTATAATAGGGTTTTGTTATTCTGTACGTCTCATCGTAAAACGCGGTGACCTTCGCAGCTTGGTACGGTTTTCTGGAAGGTCGCCGTCAGAAAAAAGTTACAGCGTGGGAGCCGCAAACATCTCTACGCCCATTGCTGCATGCAAGAATTGGTTAAAGTCAAGATACCTTTATGCTTACTTTTTATTCCCAACGCGGACCGCTGGCCAAATTCATAGGACGGTTTTGTTTGTTACGTATCCTCAAATTGTACTTTTTGTATGACATTACATCATCTGGGCGGCTTTATTCTAGATTCAGCGTACATCCTTAGCCACATCGGCTTTATCAGCCTAGATCTGTACGACAGATGCTAATCGTACGCATGAATGTCGTTTTGTCTCCTCTGCTCGTACTGTTTTTGCCACTTGGGCTGCATGATTCCGGCACTTATCCAGCCGTCGATGTATGATTGTGAACAGTGTGGATGCATCTGCGTGTAGGAAAGACAAAAAGACTCGCGGGTTTCGGCTGCCAACAGTTAATGCCCAGCGTGTCCGTACGCAGGAAATCTTCTGAACCACAAACGCTCAGAATTGCGGCGCGCGACGTTGACAAGGGAGATTCCTGCTTTATGCCTTTCTTGTACTGTCGTACTTTTGACTTGTCAATGGTCAACACTATTTCGACATCATCGTCACGCGGAATAATTTTTGAAAGAACGTATCTTTTACATCGCCTTCCACACTATTAGTGGTGTGCACAATTTAAAATTTTGTAAATTTATGAATCCTATCGGTTATGAAGTTATGATTCTTAAAGATAATGCTTATAATTAATAATTCATAATAATTAATAATAACAGAGACAAAATTACTAAAGAAAGAACAAAGAGTAGCGCATTCAGCTTTTTGTTCATACCACACAAGAGCAGGTTATTCTTGGACATTTTCAGCATGTGAGCAGCTCAATATTTCTCCAGAGTTTCGGAATTTTCCTTCTCCCCGCCAACTTCTTTCAATTTTCTTTGGTGGAAGGTAAACAGATACAAACCGAAGAAAAAAGAGAAATGAAGAAAGCCTTCCAAGATTGTGGTTCACGAATGCTCGGTATATCATAGTATTTCAAACAGGTTTTTTTTACGAAGAAATAGGTACCAAACATGAAACAACACGGAAACATAAAATTTGCCCTAAACCTAAAATAGCAAAATCATCATCCGCAATTCTTTGACGAAAATTCACCAGAACATGGGGACTGCTATTTTCCAAAATAATTCATTCACATTTGTATGAAATACAGAATTCAGTCTGTTTAAGATCGATTCAAGAAGATATGAAAATTTGCGATAACAGACATCAGGCATGGAAACACGAGAATACATCGAACTGAAAGAACAATTTCAAATCCGAAACATTCCACATTATTTACCCCCCATTTCAACATCCATAACACCATTTTGATAACACATGACATGTTTCGTGCACCATCGGCCGATTCTGAAAAAGGAGACATTTTTATAAAAACAAAGTTAAAAACATAACTCAATCCTGCAAACTATCCCGTAAAATGAAGAAATTATAATTTTCCAATTCAGTAAATGTACAAAAAGAACAAACTCTTTACCGAGGACACTGTCCTACAGCCAAAATTGACAAATCCCGCGAGCGAACAGACTTTTCTGCCACTACTTTTTGATGAACCTCCAAAGGGAACCAAAAAAAGACACTCTGAAAAAGAAAAACAAAACACTAACTCTTATGCACACCTTGGACGCTTTATCGAACACTTTCCCATACAGGACCAGAATTATTTCAACCCTGATCAAAAAATGTTGGGTATGGTGCTGAGCGGCTATCCATCTACATGATATTCAGTTTCCCTGATGGCTGTTGGTGTACAAAAACTATATTCACTTTCCACTTTTTCAAAAATAGACCTCATCACTGAGTATGCTGATGCAGGCTACAATCTCAGTTTCTCCATTTCATTTCTGTGATAAAAAAACTATTACGCCTACTCCTCTAATACCCTTAGCTAGTGAAGTAAAACTCCAAATGTACGACTTTCTATCTAACGCAAACCAAAAGTATCCACAGCGAACATGTACAGCAATCCAAAAAAAAGAAAGTCCTCCTCAATACACTTGATTGTATGTCATATGCAGATGTGCTCCCTCCTTGTAACTTTCATTGGTAATAACTTCCGTTGGCAAACTTCTGTATATGTAACTTCCGGTTTACCAGATCTTTCTGCTTCTCCAAAAGATCATGAAGCTGACGCCATGGCTGCCCGCATCTGCACGAGAGGCTCGTCTTTTACCACTTTCTTGATTTGCCTTAATCCGGACTCCTTCAAGACCATAGCCAGTCCCGCCTTCACCTGTCCGGCCCTACTGCTAGTTCTTGGTTTTACAACCGGTGGTTGCCAATCTCCATTCACTGGTTTAGCATCCTGAGTCGACGTGAGCACAGAATTCTCATTCACAATATCGCGGCAACCTGCCTTTGATTCTTGCCTAGGTAGAGGTAACACAGTGGAGGATCTATGTCCCTTCATATTCCCTCCATAGTTCTCTGTGAGCGGCCGAGACACATCATTCGACTTCTCCATTTGATTGGCAGCCGAGAAAACTTTGCCCTTATAAATCACAGCGTCCACTTTGTCGCCACTTGTCAAGTCTGGAAGATACTGAAAAGCATCCTCCTGAGGAACTCCCTTTGCACTACCAGCCAATCCTTTGACAGCTGTCGATTGAACTAAACAGCCATTAACATGACCTGAAAGAGGGACCTCATTGGTTGTCCTCTTGTACGGAGACATCCATTTTGCTCTCATGTAGTCAGCCTTTCTCCATGGAGGCAAATGCATTGTCCTCCATTTGAGAGACTTCCTTGTCGCATCTGTCATAATCTCCACTACTTGCTGTAAACGATCAGCTCGCCCAACATATATACTTGGGACGGCCTGAAGGGCTAGAGTGAATTGCTGAGTCGGTCGAGCAATTTGAAACTGACCACGGAAATCCAGGTCAACAAGGAACCTGTCTTTTCCAATCGTTGATCCATCCACAATAACATCCAGGTACTCATAATCACCTGAAAATGCCCAACAAGAAAAACAATATATGTCAACAACATGCTTCCATACTTCAAATACATGATTACAAGCCAATGACAAAGGCTCCCAATGAAAGCAGGTAATTTTTTTTTTTTTCATTTCTGACCAATACCATCCTGTCGGTATTGACTCCAATCAAAATTGTCAATAGCTTTACTCCCGAGCATGACAACTAATATCCCTCAGGAGAAAGTAAGTGAGAAATGTCAACGGTTGAAAAACTGGAACCGCTTTCTATAAAAAATATGATAAAGAACATATTTCAAACCCATCCTTGTGACCAACGGTGACCAATGCTTACCTCCAGGGAAACCTCTCGAATGATCCCAACGCGACTTGCAAATAGCTGCATTGTATCCGATTGCCCTCAAACGAGACATGACAGCCCGCCGTAAACAACCTCGAGTACAATCTCCACTTTCTGTAGCGCATACATTCTCCGAATCCTTCCATGCTTCATCAGCACTTGCCACGACATCCGCCAAAAGCTTCCTCTCCATGTTATTTGCAGGGCGGGAAAGACCCTGTATATGCACATACACAGACAAAAAAATGATTAACATAAAATCAACTCGAATTTGAAATCAGCGCAGCTTTGATTCAACATAAATTCCCGAAATGACCTGAAAGGACAGCAACCGTCCCTTACTGCTGGTGCAAACGAATGCATTTTTGTGAAGAGACTCCTTACAAAGCTACGCCATCTATCTCTATTGGAGATCAAGTTTTCTTCCATTGTCTAAACCAGCTTCTTGCACACATATCCAGTATCTACTGCAAGCCACTAACCTGAAGAGTTTTCAAAACTTCGGCAGAGCTACAGGCGTCTTCCTCGTCACTCCCATGGCATCCGTATCCATTGCAGGTGCCATTGTCGCAATTACATCGGACTCGTCCACAGCAGTTTCGGTCTGCCTCATCCTCCATAAACTCATTAACCATGTCCGCAAGACTGACGGACTTCGGTTCATGTTCACTTCCCGAACTGCAAAACAGGCAGATAACAGAAATAAAAGAAAACAATGTTAGAGGAAAATCAGACAAATGCCAAAAACTTGTCCATAATTGAACTGCAAGAGGAAAGCGGAAATACAGGAACAGAATTTGCAGCAATTCACACAAAGGCTAAACTGGTCCAACAAGAGGTGCGAGAAGCATGAATAAGACCAACACTCTCTGTCCTCGAGAGCTGCTTTCGCTTCATACACTAAACTATTCATCCAACAGTCGTTAAGTATGAGTGTCAAAACAATGTCAAAACTACAACAGCAGCAAAAGAAATGTTAAAAAGGCCTGTGAAGAGGAAACAAAAAATGCTCTACACACCTGCTACTTCCAGTGCTTCCAATTCGCTGGTGGCCGAAAATAATGTGACTTTCACATATTTTTGCCTTCACTGATTCACCAATTGGATCCGAGACCTGCTTTGCTCTCTGATGGCTAGAAAAAGATGTAATAGGCTTCTGTACAGCGAGCTCCAAAGGCTCTTCTGTAGGAGGAAATGGAAGAGGAGAAACTTTCGTATTCATTTGTCGAAACCGAGAAATTGTCGGAAGCCTTTCAGATTTCATCGCAGTGGATGTAGCAGCTGTTGAAACTACAGGCTTCATTTTGTCAGCTTTCATACCAGCCATTGGCCGGAATGCAAAAAGTCCTGGCATCTTCACTTGCGATACCGTTAAATCGTGTGTGTTACCTCTGAATTGCAGATGCTTTTTCCACTATCAAGACTGATACTACTCTTCTATTGATGGAAATCAAACGACCTAACAGTTTTTCCAGACTGATAGTATGTAAGACTAACAATAGTTCTCTCCGTTTGATGGAAATGGAATGACCTAAAAGGGAGGTTTTCCAGGCTCAATATATTGGAAATTGCTAATACAAGAGAAAAAAGTACAGCTGTAATATATATGACTGGGATGAAAGTTTTTAAACAAAATTGGAGATACACAATCTTGCTGTGGGGCCTCTACTTTATATTGCTCTATGACAAGTAGACTCTCTTCTTAAAAGGACAACAGCCACGTGTCAACTCAGGAGTAGAAACGAAGAAATAAAAATGGCAGGCATATCCAGCGAGACTCCTAGCAGATACCTCTGTCACAAACTGCAAACGGATATAAACGGATATAACAGCAGTGGATGGTAAATGGAGAGGACAAGATGCCTTTAGGAGATGCCAGTCGTCTGGGGAATATTAACTGAAAAGGTATTGCAGCATGATCACAGATGATGCTCTTTCTCTTTGCATCACACACTTTGTATGTGACGCTTGTAAGTTGGCAGGCCAAAATATGATTGCCAGACTCTACTGCAGCAGCCGCATTTACATATGTGGCTACTTTGGCACACGGAGGAATCAAAAATTCAAAATTCAAAGCATCTCAGGATTCTGGAAAGCGTAGAATCGCACGGTTCCGCACGCGGTTTCCGGGAAATCGAACGGTACATGTTGTTAGTAGAACGTTTTTCGTTTGACGGCCAGATTTTTTCAAAGTTTCAGGGCGTTTAGTGACGCAGACTTGAATAATGTAGATTCTTCTGGCATGTTTGGGAAGGCTTAGGAGCAGTTACAAAGGCCGTACATCCGTACGTGACACGCTAACCGAACTGGCGTGGTGCATACGGCTAGCACTCGGCCCGCTTCGGTTCGCTTCAGTTCTGTTTCATTTTGGCTCGGACAGAACCAGATGACTCTTAACAGGTATTTTATTTTCCGAAGCAACGGAAGCCGTCGGATAACAGCGATCTGAGCCACACAGCTTCTAAACCGTTCATAATTCTAAATAATTTTGAAATGATAAATGATCCCCCACTATTTACCCCCCCTCCACGCCCACGCCCGACCAACAAAAATATATTAGAAATGTATATTGAAGCCGAACCACAGAGCATTTTCCGAAGCCGAACCAAACGATTTTAAACCGAGTTTGAATTTTAGAAACCGAACTGCAAAATGTCGGTTTGGTTTCAGTAGGTTCGGTTTCATCCCGAACCAAACCGAGTGCTAAACACGGCAGCCACTAAACAGATAAAGACAGAAGCGTACAATACACATAACGTACCTGGGAACAGTCCAGAAGACGACATCTACAATAAATAGAATTGACTACATTACCCATATGACGCTTCATATCGTACAATATATGGTCAATCATTTACGGGCAATGTAGGTACGGAAACAGAACATCAGGTCTAGGCCTTGTCGGGCTGCGAGGAGAAGAGGTTTGCAACGCGTACGGAAAACAGCGGGGTGCCAAGTCGGCCAAGGGGGAGTCCGGGGGAGATGAATGTGCAGAAAGCGGCTCGCCAGGTGCAGTGCACCTGGAAGATGCATTTTACGCACGTGTGAGAGGGAGTTTGGAAAGTGTACACCAAATTTCCGTACTATCCATATTGCACGGAAATAGTTCGAAGCGTGCGCTTCGCGTGATCGCATGACAAATTGCGCATGTGCACATCGAGTCGTCAATTTCCATGCGTATGGTGACATATGTGGCTGTGACTGTCGACATGAGCGTACGGTATATGAAGAATATACAGTACAGAACTACAGTACAGATCCGTGTAGTGATGTATTAATGACAGTCACATCACTTTTTATGATGTGATTCTCACCACGAACATAAAATGTAAGACGTGTTGTAACAATATCCGTACAATGTGGGTTGTCGTTCGTTGTCCTTCGTCCTTACGTTGACATCCAGGCAAAAATGGTGCATGGACTTTTCTCCACGCCATCGCGCGTGTGTCAATGGCTTCCTTTGTCGTGTAGCAAAAACACGTGGCATCACATGAAAGGTTAACGCTGCTGTTTTTCACGTGAATTTGCTTAGAAAATACCGCCTGGTTGACATTTTCTTGAGCTGACCACAAAGCACGGGCAAATCTCAAAGATTTGCGAGCTTTCGTCGCACGGCGGGATGACTTTGCGGAAAGCCAATATGACCTGGCGCATCTAGCGCATCGTTGCAGGATAGCCGTCGATTCCCGATATTGCCAAGAATCTAACGATCTTTATACGTTTTTTTAATATTCCAATAACATGCAGTGAGTCAGCCATGATGTGGCACCATGTGAAACTTCCGACTAATTCGGAGGATTTTTTTCTAGCCCGTATTTACGTTTTTAACGGTGCCATTTTCCAGGACGGTCAGCCCAATGAGCTAAATGTTTCGGGCATGCGTGGCTCCTCATTATTTGGGGAAGAGGTACGCGCAGCCGCGTCTCCAATCATTCGGGATCCGTACGGATTTAACAATTTTTGGCAACATGTCATAATAGCAGGAATGAATGTCCATGACCGTACAGCCCCGAATATTAGGAACATTTACTTCCATCAAAGATCCATATGACGTTTCATATTATGCACGAAACTGTCATCTCCATTGAAAAACTACATGAGCGTCCTAGAAATATATATTTATATTCTGCCCGATAGACATATTTAAGTTTGAAATCACTTTAATTTATGCAAAAATTGGCGAATGAGAGCGGTACAGTACAGACTAGGCTTCTTAAATTTTGGTACAGTACTGTACAGCAAGGGTATCGAACAAGCCCCCATACAAGTGTGGGACCTTCGGCACCTCGCGGCACCTCGCGCCGACATTTCTTACCTCTTGGGATCGGGTACGAGAAAATAGGGTTTTGGGGTTTGGGTTGTTTTTTTAATAAAAAAAAAACAAAAACAGAAAAAATAAACCCTAAACGAGCGGTCGCGGACGTCTTCGGCACCCCGGAGGGCCAAAAAGTTGCAAGATTCAGTATAGTACAGTACTTTATGGATGCCATTACACATATATTGCAAAACGACATGTTTATTTTTTTATTGCCCGGTTTCGCACGTGCATACATGTAAATGGCATCGAAACTCCTTTCATAAAATTGAGAATGCCGTTTGGTTCCAGTGGCCGGCATTTCCGCAAATTTTTCAAAAAATTGCAAAGACCACTTTTGACGACCTAATTTTCGTGCACCAGTGAGGGCAGGCCGATTTTGCGGCTCCCGTGCGACTTTATGCGGCGCATCGCGACGACGGCGATCCGCGCTATCGCACGCCACACAAACGGCATTTCCGTACGAGAATCCCTCGGGAATGATGATGCCAAAATATTTTGTAACCCACTTGACATGGACTGCGGAACTGCGCAGAATCCGGCCTTTGAAAGCGCAGAAAACCCCGAATGGATAAACGATTAGATGGCGTGGCCTTAGCTACGTGCCAGGCTGGTGGCGTAAAAAGCTTCCAGAAGATAGCGAAAATCTGACGTGGCTCAAAAGCGTGTGAAAGTGAATTTAAAAACCGTGCAAAAGAAACGTATGCGCGATTCTGTGATGCGCACATTGGCAGAATCGCGCGTGCGAGCGGTTTACCGAATCCTTTTTGTGGTTTTGAGTGGGTACAGCCGAAAGAATATCCAAATCAAGTCAATGGAGAATCTTTGCCGCAGCTGATGCGGAGTATTGTGCTGAGTTTAGATATGTCGTCATCAAAACGTGCACGCGGCAGTCGATCTCGTGTTGGCGGCGCCCATCGTACAGTCCCTTTATGGTTGTTTGTTGTCTAAACGACAACGGATGTGGCAGCATTGAATCTTGCGGATTTCTAACCTGTTCTGCAATGGCCGTGAAGTTCGACGCCGGCTGGCAGATAAGTCTAACAGCGAGCTCTTTCGGCGCTTTGGAATTTTCAAAGTCGTCCAATCAGCCGTACACTAGCCACGCGATTGCCGGTATATCGTACAAGTCGTCATCCATGCGCAATTTACAGGACAGTACGTTCTGCATTCCACGTTAACGACTTCGTTTGTCCTCCACCATACGACAGGTATAAATTAGTAAATTACGACATCGATGTCACAGTGACGTTCGTGTCACGTGGCACAATATCAGGTGGGCATTGAGACAGGAATGTCATATTACCTGTACTTGATAGGGAGCCATTCAGCCAAGTCTGGGGCTCCGTACTCGATCTCATTAACCGTACTTACAAATCTTTACTAGTCTTTATAAAAATTCCTCCAGGGTACCTAATATACCAACCGAACGTACCTAAACGTCACTAACCAGAAAGCGAGACCGTACAATGGTACAGGATAACGGCAGAAGTACTGTACTGTACCTTACTGTACTGTACACCGCCAATCGTTATTAGCGTAGAATTTTCTTTAGCCTACATGAAAAATTACCGTGGTTTACGCTACATTTTGAAAAAAAGCATACATTCTAATTGTTTAATAATTATAATTTGGGTCTTTAAAAAAAACAAATATCGGTCGCAAACAAAATCTGACAAATCGTACACAAATCGTACGATCACACAGTCGAAACGTGGTTGCTGGACGAATATGTGCGAATGTGATAGTTGACAACCCGATTAGACCCCCTTTTTAGAGCGCACATTCTCATGCGTCCACGGCTACTAAAACTCATTAATTATCCTTTTTCACTTTAAAAGGTACAATTTTGTACGAACTGACACTGTCCGTACATCACACTAATTGACTGATGGTGTACTTCCATTTTGTACGGTACTAAAAAATTAACCCTAAACAGAGTACAAAAAAAATTTGAACTACGCTAATGGAGAATAAAAATGAAAAAAAGCGGGACGGAATAAGCGTACACAATGCTAATAACGATTGGCGATGTACTGTACACCGTGAATAGTTATTAGCCTTATATACGCTATATCAGCACCCCAAAATTTTGACATTGATACCCGAAATACAGTGATTGAATCTAATTTATCTTTGACGTTAATTACGGTTCTAGTAAAATAGCGTCAATGGTATGACCGTACTGTATTCGTTAATAGTGTGGTGTACGAAAGTTGTTTGTTCGTACAACCGTGTACTTCGTTACCAACATCCGTACGGAAATTCTGGTTAACTTATGTCGGTCGCATACAGAGCTGCGCTTAGAAAATTAGCGGAGTCCAGTTTCCAAAATAGGAGTTCGCATACATTCATTCATTCGTTTTTGTGTGTGTCAGTGTGAACTGATAACATGTGCACATGCAAAAAACTGTCCATGTTACATAAACGTAGTGTTGCACACTTACACATGTTGATAGTTGAGGAAAGTTAAGTCTAATACGGTGCCCTTTTAACTCTATTTCAGATCCTGCGAGATTAATAGTATACATGTTTACACTATTAAAGGGTTTTCTAGGGAACATGACGGTAATACCAGACCTTTAAACAAACGAGACGCATATTAGAGTTAAGCTTTATTATAAAATGGGTTATGTTTCACAAAACAACAACAAATTAGTGTCATATTGTGTACATATTAGAGTGAAGTTACAAAATTTAGAATTGAAAAAACGTGGCGCCTTGAAAACTAAAATTGGTAGCAAACCAACGGAAAATGCGGACAAAACACAAAAAAGAGATTTTGTGGTCAAACGAATCTCAACCACATCCTCATTTTCTGATTGCAGGCTTTTGAAACTCGCATATCCATTTTTACACGACGTCGCCGTTTTTTGGGCAGGAAGCGAGTCATCGCCCCGCCCCTCGCTTAGTCTAGCGGCATCCAGTAATCTATGGCTCTTTTTAGGGTTTGCAACGGTAGTTGGTTAGACCATAATATGGAGGAACCACAATAAAGGCCGCGCCAACATCGTCGCTATATATTTCCGGGATTATTAGAAAATCATTGGTAAGTGCGAAGCTCAACATGTTTATTCATCTCTATTGCGCTCTCTACCTCCTTGTTCTTCCCCCTTCATTTTCTCTTCCTCTTTATCCCTTAACCTCTCCCTCTACGAATTGTCCATCTC
>JBBHKE010000820.1:93614-116303 GCA_037447655.1 Zygnema cylindricum | reverse complement strand
TTTTGGTACGTGTTAGCTTTTTTCTTTGATGTTTTGTTTGTTGGATTTTGCTTTTTTGGGTGTTTTCGACTTCCTTGCCATCCTTTCGTATTTTCGTAGTTTTTGCCTTGAATTTCCCTTCTGTTTATTCCCTTATTATGTGGTTTTTCAGTTTTAGCAATGCTACTTCTTTTTGTTCTTATTGACTCAGATGGTTTACCATCGCGCTTTTTAATAAAGTCGGCCACAGTCTTAAATAATGTTGCTAACTCTATTTTGTGAATTTTGGCCAAAAAAAGTCGCGGCGAAGGGTGAGCGGTATACCTTTTCAGGGGAAACCCTATGGGATCCAGTTCCTCCTCTGGTCACCACACTATAACCTCGGGTGTGCACTAAGTCAGAAAATGAATGCAAAATCTCCAATCATAGAAGAAATTTTCACCGATGTTAGCGAGTTTATCAAAATGTGGTTGGTTCCCATAACCTATTATTGGAGGTGGTAATACAATAAACGCTACAAGGGTGGGGGGTAGAGGTGAAAAGGCTAAAAGAAAAGAAAAGAAAAGAGAAAGAGAAGATAGCAAGTTAAGGTATAAGAGAGGATTTCCCGTGAGTGGGTTTTGTGCCACTAATACTTAGAAGAGAGAGAAGCCCGAGAATGTAAACAATTGAGTGGATCCTTACTTAGTCAATAGTGAGCACCTTTTTTAGGGTATTTTAGGGATTACTCCACTTTATAGTGAGCATTAATAGCAAGTAGATATTTACTACGTTGAGGACCTAAAAAAAGCGTTGGGAAAAATAGAAGATACAACTGAGTAAAGGACGGTCTTCTTGTTTCCTCACTTAAGCAGCCTGTTCTACAACCTTATTGAACCCTGTTAAGGATTAAAACTTAGTTTGTTGCTCCGGTTTGTGCGCGTTTTAATGTGAAATGTTCAATAAATAGAATGTCCATGACGCGAAAAAATATTTTTTTTTTTAAAAAAGACTATAAGGTAGGTGAAAGCTTTGTCTTAATAAACGAAGCAAAAACGAAAACTCGGTACAAAGACAGTATAGCAACCTAGTCTACTTAGCATCAAAGAGCCTACCAACGAGGCACAAATTAGTAAATGCGTCTCTATAAGTGTTAGACAATGGAGAAAACAACAAAAAGGTCAAAAGACTAGACTATAATATGTAACTTGACTTAAAAGTTCAAATGGAAAACTACCATATACCATGTTTGACAAAACAATGGTGTGTGTGTGTGTGTGTGTGTGTGTGTGTGTGTGTGTTTGTGTGCGTGTGCGTGTGTGCGTGTGTGTGTGTGTGTGTGTTTTTAATTGAATTAGTAGTTTTGAATGATTTAATAAAATTGTTTTCCTGTTTTGTCTAAATGGGAGGCATCCACTATAGAAGATGTATTGAACTCATTAATTGTCCCATCGACTACATTACACCGCTAATCGTTATTCGTGTTAATAACAATAGTTTTGTCGAGGCTATTTTCGGCTCAAAATCATATATTAGTGTTAACATTAAAATAGAATTGACGCTAATATAGAAAGTATTTATTTAGTGTTAACCATTTTATATTTTGTTCGTCAAAATTAGTGTGATGTACGAGAAGCTCGTTTCCGTACATCATGTCCACGTGCCATCTCATTTCTACAACATTAAGTGATTTTCGCATGTTAATTAAACTTCAGTACCAGTTAGCCGCCAGAAAGAGCGGAACATTACAAAATATAAAGCATGAAATAGCGTAAGTTTTACTCTAATTTACATGTTTTGTACGATTTCGAAACCCCACAAGTACCTATTTCGGCGAAAGCTGTCAGGGTAGTACACCTGCACTTGATATAGTCTTGATGACAGCTCAGCGTACATGCTACGAAGTCGACACACGAATTGGCGTTAAGTGCCAAATTAATGTTAATGCTTTTTTTTTCTTGGACACAAAAACACAAATTAGCGCTTACGCTAATTTTTTTTAACACTAATAACGATTAGCGGTGTAGTGTTGCTTACAGAGAATTGCTTAGATGTTTTATAACTAGTATTTTTGTATCGTGATAAATTGGAATCCATGACAGCCATAGTCTTTGAGCAGAATTGAAGATTTTGAAAATGTGACGATACGCTGCCCATCGTTATTAGCGTTAAGAATTTATTAGTTAGAGCATAAAGTACTAATTAGTGCAAGGCGACGTGGCATGTAGTCCATTCCCATAAATAGTTTTATTTTATGATTTTCAGCCAAAACAAGTATTGACTGAATAAGTCTTATTAACTCTAATATCGATGGGCAATTTAGCTGATTTGGTAATGCTACATGTTGCACGTTTGACTGGAAACAAAAGTTTATCGTCACTATGGCATTTGCACTACGCGGTTTGTTAAAACGCAGTTACATGATAACGGCCTGTATTAAATCATTATTTGTAATTTTTTACTTAATAAAGTACAATTTTGCACGGTCGGAGGTCGTCCGTACTCCACACTATTTAAAACGAACATATATTATAATTAAAAACGCTAATTAAACTTTACCTTAAATAGAATAATGAAAAAATTAGAATCGTTTACTCTATTTCGTGTGATAGAGTCGAAACTTCGAGCGACCGAATTAGAGTAATTTACTCTAATTACGATTCGCGGTGTACCTATCTCGGCGAAAGCTGTCAAAGTACACCGCCAATCGCTATTAGCGTAGTGTATGCTAATTCCGTCCCGCCTTTTTTTTTTTTTGAATTCTCCATTAGCGTAGTTCATCCTATTTTTTTCTTCACTCTATTTAGGGTTAATTTTTTAGTACCGTACAAAATGGAAGTATGTCATCATTTAACTAGTGTGGTGTACGGATAGTGTCAGACGGTACAAAATTGGACCTTTTTAAAATGAAAAAGTATAATTAATGAGTTTTAGTAACCACGGACGCATGAGAATGTGCGCTCTAAAAAGGGGATACAATCGGGATGTCAAATATCACGCTTGCACATATTCGTCCAGCAATCACGTTTCGACGTTGATGTCCAATTCGTACGGATTTCAACTTTTTTACGAAAACTACGTAATATTCGTTTTTTTCATAATTTTCGTAAAATTCGAGTAAATTTCGTTGTACGGCCATGTACAAAAACGTACGGAAAGCGTAATCTTAGAAAATCCTTAAAAATCTTAAAAAGTACGGAAATTTAATAGAAATGTCCGAAATTGTATGAAAGTGTGCCCTAACAAACCTAACAGTACGGAATATCTACGCAAGCCGTACTGAAATAAAAAGGAGCGTACGGCAATGTACCTTGGAAACCCTAAAAATCCCCTAAATAACCCTAAAATGTACGAACATAGACGGACACTGTACGTAAGTGTAAAAATAATGTACGGGTACAAAGCAGGGTACGCATTTTATTAACTTTTCAAAAGCGTTTGATGCGTACCGTACGTAGTATTCGTTAGTTTATACCGTGCGTAATATGCGCACGGGGCATCTATGCGTTTCGACAGTGTGAACGTACAATTTGTGTACGATTTGTAAGATTTTGTTCGAATACCTATATGTAAGCATGTTTGCAGACCGACATTTATTTTTTTCAAAGACCTAAATTCGAATTATTAAACAATTAGGATGTATTTTTTTTTTCAAATTTTTCAAATTCTTAATTAGCGTAAACCACGGTAATTATTCATGTGCGCTAAAGAAAACTTCTACGCTAATAGCGATTGGCGGTGTATTGTACAGTACACCGTGAATCGTTACTAGCGTTTAGAAATTATTTGTATTAATGATTAATTAGTATTATTAATGCTAATTTGAGTTTTGCAACATTTCAAAAAAAAAGTTTAAATTCTAATTGCTCCACTACGCTGATTTAGGTACACCGGATCTGCCGTAATTATATATGCGGTAAAATCGGTAGAAGTACAAAATCTGACAATCCGTACAGCGTCGCGTCCTTTTACTAAAATTAATCCATAATTATAATTTGGGTTTCCGGGTTAATAATTATCACGCCGTTCATACTTATACACTAAAATAGGTACGAGTGTCGTCTAAGCGCAGTTCTGTATGCAAGCGACATAAGTTAACTACATTTTTCGTACGATTTTACGTAACGAAGTTCATTTATGTACGAACAAACACCTTCCGTATATCACACTATTCAGGAAATGCGTACATCATATTTGTTAAAGCTACACCGTGAAATGTTATTAGCCTTACGTACGCCATATCGGCACCCCAAAATTTTGACATTGATACTTGAAATACAGTGATTGAAGCTAATTTATATTTGACATTAATTACGGTTCTAGAAAAATATCGTAAATGGTATGACCGTACTGTATTCATTAATAGTGTGGTGTACGAAAGTTGTTTGTTCATACAACAGTGTACTTCGTTACCGACATCCGTACGGAAATTCTGGTTAACTTATGTCGGTCGCATACAGAGCTGCGCTTAGAAAATTAGCGGAATCCAGTTTCCAAAATAGGCGTTAGCATACATTCAGACGTTCGTTTTTGTGTGTGTCAGTGTGAACTGATAACATGTGCACATGCTAAAAATTGTCCATGTTACATAAACGTAGTGTTGCACACTTACACATGTTGATATTGAGGAAAGCTAAGTCTAATACGGTGCCCTTTTAACTCTATTTCAGATCTTGCGAGATTAATAGTATATATGTTTACACTATTAAAGGGTTTTTTAGGGTACATAACGGTAATACCAGACCTTTAAACAAACGAGACGCATATTAGAGTTAAGTTTTATTCTAAAATGGGTTATGTTTCACAAAACAACAACAAATTAGTGTCATATTGTGTACATATTAGAGTGAAGTTACAAAATTTAGAATTGAAAAAACGCGGCGCCTTGAAAACGAGAATTGGTAACAAACCAACGGCATATGCGGACATAACACAAAAAAGGGATTTTGTGGTCAGACAAGTCTCAACCACATCCTCATTTTCTGATGGCAGACTTTTGAATCTCGTATATCCATTCATCGCCCCACCGCCTCGCTTAGTCTAGCAGCATCCAGTAATCTATGCCTATTTTTATGGTTTGCAGCGGCAGTTAGATAGACCGTAATATGGAGGAACAACAATAAAGGTCGCGCAAATATCGTCGCTGTATATTTCCGGGATAATTAAGAAATCATTGGTAAGTGCGCAGCTCAGCATGTTTATTCATCTCTCTTGCGCTCTCTACCTCCTTGTTCTCCCCCTTTCATTTTCTCTTCCTCTTTATCCCTTAACCTCTCCCTCTACGAATTGTCCATCTCCCACATTTTTTCCCATTCACTCTCCCTACCCTTCTCTCTTGCTCTCCTCTTCCCATCTCTCTCTCCCTCTTTCTGTCTCATATCCTTTGTCTGTTTTTCTTTCATACTGATTTTTTTCCTATTTTACTCTCATTTTCGTCCTGTGTCCCTCTCTGTTCTTCTTCTTTTTCACATTATATTTTTCAAGCCCATCTACCCCGTACTAATCTGTTATCTTTTTTTTTTTATGTTTTACGAACTCTCATCGATGATGAGGGTATATCCGACGGCATGTTGTATTGGATGTTGATATTTGAGTATTTTATAGGTCTGTATTAGGATAGAAGAAGAGCTGAGGCGGTCTGCCTCTAACTCCCTTTTTCCAAGCTCCCATACTTGTTGTAGTCACTGAAGGCTGGATAGGGACCTAGAGCCATGGCTGCCTAGGCTCTCTAGAGAAGACAGGGGGTAAATTAGGTAGACTTACCAAAAGTTAGTTGACGGACCTAGGAATTGATCCTGGTACCTACCGGCCGTCAATCCGCACTAGCCGTTAGCTCTAGCCGTTATGTCTAGAACAGATATTACGATATATAGGGTTTGACAAATATATAAATCGTTAAATGTAGATTAATCCGTTTAACGGCTAAATAGATACTTAGTACATAGAAACAGTTTAATTTAGTACGAAGTACGGAATGGGGGGCAGAACGGATACCGCGCATTTGTTTCGACAGCGAAACAAATACCGCGCATTTGTTTCGATAGCGAAACAAATACCGCGCGTCGAATTTCAGCGACTAGGATTATAGCCGGTTTTGATCGGACGGCTACGATAAGCGCTGCGATCACGGAAAAGGTACTTTTGGCGTTTTACGGTCTTTGTCATGTCAGGTGACACGTGGCGTGATAACATTGGACTACGAGAATTCCGGAGATTACAGGAACTAATCCTGATTTGATACGTGTCGACATTTTGGCCATGTCGTACAATGGCCGTACAGAAAGTACACCGGCACCTGTACTTTTCTGTACGACAAAGTAATTTGATTGGTGCCGTACTTCAGTAGATAGAGTTTTAGAGAGGGTTTAGGACTTAGAAAATTTTGGGTAGGCAGCTGCCTCTCCCAGAGAGCACCCTGTATAAATGGCAAACTTTGGCCAGCCATAACTATCAATTTACTTGACCATTTTCAGTGATTCTTTTTGCTGCGGACTCAGGTGAGTCTAGGCTACACAGGGGTGTAGTCGGTCAGAGTTTTTGTCTGCCAGGGTGGCTGTATTTCTAAGGGAAAGTCAAAGTGGGTGAATGTGTCCAAATCTCATATTCTAACTTTGCATTCTGTGGTGGAACTGAGCACACAGAAAGGGTTATTTCACAGGGGTGAATCTATATTGGGGTTTTGACTGTCAAGGGGTCAGTCATTTGGGTTTATATCAACTTGGTGTCGGCACTATCTAGATTAGCTTCTTTTGGATATGCATACTCTGAGGGCAAATGGAAGTCTCAAAGTTTCAGGTTATGGGCCCACCATCTAGGGTGCCTATGTTCGATGGAACAAACTTCACTTATTGGGAGTTTACAATGGCGGGATTGCTTTTCGAGAAGCACTTATGGGGAATTGTTTCGGGACAAGTGAGATGTCCGCCACCTGGCTTTGGAGGAGCTTACTAAGGAGATTCATCTGAGGCTGCCCAGAATATCATCCGGAGCTCAGATGCAACGGAAGGTGAAGGGAAGAATCTTTCCGTGGATGGGGAAGTAGGGGAGAAGGAAAAAGGGACACCTATCGTGAGGGGAGCTAGGCTCTCAGCTATGGTACCACATGTAGGGATTAAAACTGACAGAAAAATATGGGAATACAAAAACACTATAGCAAAACATCTCATACTTAGATATGTGTCTAAGTCGATAGCTATCACTCTTTTAAGTCTAACCAAGTCTTCAGAGATATGGGAAGTACTAATTCAGATTTATAAGAGTGAGACTATTCAGAGGCAGCAATTAGTAAAACAGGAAATAGATGCCTATGTTTATAAAGGCGGTAGCATGATAGAGTTTTGCAATGATATTGCTGCGTTATATGTTGAGCTAGCTAGTGCGGGATATGTAGAATCTGAGGAGGGTAAGATTAATACACTACTTATGAAACTCCCAAGTGAGTACGAAAGCATTATTTATCGTATGCAGGCAATGGATGGCTCCTCATGGACTTGGAGCTTTACCATGGGGATAATTCTTGTAAGGGAAAGCACTTTGGAGCTTCGTAGGGGAAAGGACAGGGTCAATGCATTTTCAGCTGGTGGTGATTGGCGGAAGCGTGATGAGAGGAACGGTGGTGACGAGCGGAAACGTGATGAGAGGAACGGTGGTGACGAGCGGAAGCGTGATGAGAGGAAGAAAGACAAAGGTAAACCTTATAGGAACTTTGGTGGAAAAAGAGGGAGAGGAAAAGACACGGGAGCTTTGAAAAAAGGGGTTTGCTTCTTTTGTAGGGAACTAGGTCATTATATGGAGGAATGCCCTTGTTTGGAAAAACTTAGAAGTTGGAATGTGGATGAGGAGGACGAAGAGGAAGAGGAGAAAGAGGATGAAGAAAAATTGGAGCTTCTTCACATCGGTAGAATGGGGAAGATAGAAAAGTACACAGAAATTGGACGAAGGCAACAGTGTGCTTTTGGAGGTATAAGGGAAGTAAAGAGAGAGGAGATACTTGAAGAAGTTCAAAATATTGAGGATAGTTTCATAGATATTTTGGAAACAGAAAACTGGTCGGAAAGGGAGACTTCAACGGATTCCGAGGAAAGGGGAGAATTAATTCTAGAGGGGGTTTTAAAGGATAGGGGAGAAGAGAAATATTTATTGGGAATTAAAATAGAAAGTGATAGTGGAAAGAATTCCATGAGAGACAGTGAGGGAAGTTCAGAAAATGGGGTAATTATCATGGATAAAAATATGATTACGGAAGATGTAGATCTTATGAGGAACTTAGTGGGGACTAGTGGTTTTTGGGAATATTTGGAGGTGGACGGATTTGACATCACTACTTGGTGTGATGTCTCTTGTGAAGATGTGCCTGTAATAGGGTTATCATCCGGGTATGTGTTGAAGGTTGGGGATGGGGCTGGTTATTTCAAGAGGGAAAGTGAATTTAGTGTGGATGGAAAAGGGAAGAGGTGGATAAAATCTTTGCTCGGATTTAAGAAAAATGGGATGTTAAATAAAATGTGTGATACAATTATCATTTCAGTTCATTTAATACACTGTGTTAAATACTTAAGTTTTATGAAAGGAAAAGGAAAAAGGAAAAAGAAAAAGAAAAAGGGGAGGGGGTGTTTGTTTACTTGTTTGTGGAAGTTGAAAATAGACTAGAAAATAAGGGGAGTGTTGATATTTGAGTATTTTATAGGTCTGTATTAGGATAGAAAAAGAGCTGAGGCGGTCTGCCTCTAACTCCCTTTTTCCAAGCTCCCATACTTGTTGTAGTCACTGAAGGCTGGATAGGGACCTAGAGCCATGGCTGCCTAGGCTCTCTAGAGAAGACAGGGGGTAAATTAGGTAGACTTACCAAAAGTTAGTTGACGGACCTAGGAATTGATCCTGGTACCTACCGGCCGTCAATCCGCACTAGCCGTTAGCTCTAGCCGTTATGTCTAGAACAGATATTACGATATATAGGGTTTGACAAATATATAAATCGTTAAATGTAGATTAATCCGTTTAACGGCTAAATAGATACTTAGTACATAGAAACAGTTTAATTTAGTACGAAGTACGGAATGGGGGGCAGAACGGATACCGCGCATTTGTTTCGACAGCGAAACAAATATCGCGCATTTGTTTCGATAGCGAAACAAATACCGCGCGTCGAATTTCAGCGACTAGGATTATAGCCGGTTTTGATCGGACGGCTACGATAAGCGCTGCGATCACGGAAAAGGTACTTTTGGCGTTTTACGGTCTTTGTCAAGTCAGGTGACACGTGGCGTGATAACATTGGACTACGAGAATTCCGGAGATTACAGGAACTAATCCTGATTTGATACGTGTCGACATTTTGGCCATGTCGTACAATGGCCGTACAGAAAGTACACCGGCACCTGTACTTTTCTGTACGACAAAGTAATTTGATTGGTGCCGTACTTCAGTAGATAGAGTTTTAGAGAGGGTTTAGGACTTAGAAAATTTTGGGTAGGCAGCTGCCTCTCCCAGAGAGCACCCTGTATAAATGGCAAACTTTGGCCAGCCATAACTATCAATTTACTTGACCATTTTCAGTGATTCTTTTTGCTGCGGACTCAGGTGAGTCTAGGCTACACAGGGGTGTAGTCGGTCAGAGTTTTTGTCTGCTAGGGTGGCTGTATTTCTAAGGGAAAGTCAAAGTGGGTGAATGTGTCTAAATCTCATATTCTAACTTTGCATTCTGTGGTGTAACTGAGCACACAGAAAGTGTTATTTCACAGGGGTGAATCTATATTGGGGTTTTGACTGTCAAGGGGTCAGTCATTTGGGTTTATATCAACTTGGAGTCGGCACTATCTAGATTAGCTTCTTTTGTATCTGCATACTCTGAGGGTCAATGGAAGTCTCAGAGTTTCATTGGAGAGCACCCCACGGAAACATACGATATAGGGAAGAATAAAATATCATGTTGAAGGTATTGGTTCGTACGAAAGCGCATGGAGTATACCGTTAGGAGCTTTCCATGGATCTACATTTGTTATCACGGATGGTGGATACTTAGTTAGTGTGTGTAAAATATGAAGGTTTTCCAAATCATTTTAAGAGGATTTCCGAGTTACAAGCAGAAACGTTAATAATTCAGTACTATTTATAGCTTTGTTGACTACTGCAAATTAATATGCCTTAAATACTTTTTTGTTTTAGTTTAACGTTGTAAACAGAGTTTATCATAAAATTTAAAATTTATGTACTTCTTTTCCCGTTGTTTTTAATGAATGATCTTATTTGTGTCAACTTTTTATATATTTTGTATTCATTGTGTGTTTTTCTAATTGCTTTCATGTTGTTTCGCTGATATTATCGCATTTAAATATATTTCATGTACTTTGCATTTTTTCGTTTGTGAATCATTTGTATATTCTGCAAATATGTTTTTTTTTTTTTAACTTCACACCGCGTATTTTTCTTGATCTTTGTTTTTCCTACCCGGAATACTTTGGTTTCATTTTCACTACTGTATTAATGGTTTCAGTCTAGTCAAAATGAGTTTTTTGACATAGGATTAAGGCTGTTATTTGATCACAATATAATAATATCCATGTAATTTGAAAACTTAAACTTTATGAATCAGCGACGAAACAACCTCGGCGTTGAAAAGTTTCCTCAAAGTCTTCCATGATTGAATTCAACGACGACAAACTTTGCTTTGTCGGAGATGGTGAGAACATTGTTTTGTCGATGAATTTCCTTCTAGCGGCGAAACATACTTTGTTTTTTCAGATATGATGATGAAGTTGTTTTGTTGCTGAATTCCATTTAGCGACGACACAGCCTGTGCTTTGTCAGATATGATAATCAAGTTTTTTCGCAGCTAAATTACTGTCCTACGACGTCAAATTATCCTTGCTGCAAGAGTAACCATTACTCAGTGCGATGAATATGTTGTTTATGAAAATAACGACTTATCAATTTCCGAGAAGGATGATCAACAAACGACGAAGCATAGTCGTCGCCGATTAGGGTAGGATGCAAATTGCAACAAAATATATAATTCTATACTATAAGCACATTGGAATTTTCAACACCACATTAACAACATCTGAAGGTAAATACATAAGGATTTTGTAAAATATATCAATATGTTCCACGACATACAAGGGTTTTTTACTTCATAAAAAACGAAATCATATTTTCCCATATAAAAAACCATACACACATACGAAATCTGCTTTATCCTATGAAGCCAAATAATACTGGACTCCATGAACTGTCTACATTAATCTTGCACCCGTAATCTTACACCCGTTTAACTGTTATTCCCTCTCTATAATTAAACTACCATTCCCAAACTAATATATATAAAAAAAAACAATACGCAATCATGTAATATGTTTAAAACTCGTTGCCGCTCATCCCTCCCTCATTGAAAATGTTGTCTTGTTGACTCTCGACGTCTTCAATATTTTGGAGGAATTCCCTTACCTTGCGGCAAGGAGGTTCCACAGCTTCGCTTTCGAAGTGGTTGTGATATTTGCTGATTATGCCTCGCAGTTGTCGTGTGAACATGTCTTCTTCCCACTTTCCGTCGCGTAGAGACAAGCCACATTCAATCATTGCTTTTCGTGCGTAATTCATTCCGTTTTTGTCTCTCATCGCATTAACCTCTCGGATAGAGTCCCTCGCCAATTTAAAAAAAAACGCTTTATCGGGTCCAACCAATTTACCAGACCATCCACTACTATAAGGTTTAGCCCATTGACCGTTCTCAATTCCTTTCGCCTTCCAAATGTCCCAAATGCGACTCCACACGTCCTTGATTTTGGAAATCACGAAAGAGTCGGTCGGTTGAACAAGATGCGTTGCATTTGGTAGAAAATAGTGTAACACGGTGTTTTTGGCGTCTACAACTCGCTCCAACTCATCGGACGTATTGTGACCACCGTAGTTGTCCAGGAAGATAATTTTTTTACATCCATCTCGGTCCCTTTGGTAAGACATTGCCTCTTCGACCCATTGTGGGAACACCGTTTTATCATTCCATCCCTTCGAACCAGTCCGGTAACAAACACCTAAAACGATATATATTAGACAAAAAAAAGAAAAAAAAATAACATTTTGTAATGCTTGCTTTTATATGCATTAGAGGGAAAGTAAGCTACGTGTACCAAATAAAGCTTATAAGGGTATGTTTCCATTAGAGGAAAAGTGAGGTTTGCTACTGGACGCCGTATGTACTCGTACAACACCGTACATATCCGTACCATGATTTTTTTTTTTGTAAGACAAAACATCGCTACTGGAAAGCTGTCGGGAAGCTCCAGTGATGTAGGAGTGATTCCTGACAGTTAGATGTTTCACTATTTTAGATCCGCGAAGCAATCGGGCACATCATCTCGTGGGCCCCAACTCTCCTCGCGAGGAGAGTTGGGGCCCACGAGATGATTGCCATTGGTACACGTAAATAAAAAAAATACATATCTAGGGATCACACGCGAGCACGTCGTACAAGCTATGTGGCGTCTGCCACGCTGGATGGATGTCAGGTTGAAAATATCCTCGCACGCTCTGTTTGACATCCACTGACATTCAAGGTTTTGCCGCGACCTTCAAAGTTTGCCTCGTCTTTTTGCCATTCCGTTTCCAAATTTTGATTTCTATTTTCAAACTCAAAATCTGGCCGAAAACTTTATGCACAAGTCATTAACTACCTCCGGTCGTACAGATATTTCGTACACATATCCTGTTTGTAGATTATTTTAAGATTTTTAGAATCTGGACTGTAACCTATGTGGCGCCAATCATAATTGAGGAATGTTTGTTACTGGCCCGACATAATGGAACGGACTTCCAGTAAAGGCTGTCAGTAGACTTGTCCGTACATTTACTAGGACCGCCTAATGGAATGTTACCCTAATATAAGTCATTATTTTAGATAAGAGAAATCAGAGTGTTAAAGAAAAGAAAAAACCATATTTTGTAGTAGGAGAAGGGGGGAGGAGGTATGCGAGGACAAGGTAAAGAGATATAGATAAAAAAATGAAACACAAAAACATGGTTCAAGAGAAATAGATAAACCTCCATCAAAGTCAAAAAGACATAAAAATAAAATGAAAATATTAGATGAGGGAGAAAAAACACACCCGGGATGTTGTCCGGTAAACCTTATACCGGATAGCTTCTGGCACGATTCACAAAAATTATCATTGGGTTCTCGATACGAGCGTTCACCCTTCCACTAAGTGGAACCATGAGAGTCATGGATTCGCCTCTTCCAGCAACATCAACGTATTTCACCACTTCATCCCTTCTAAACCCCAAATTTTTTCCATTATCAATGTTGACTATCATGTGAGTTTTGTCCATGTTTTCCATGAGGTATTCGTTGAAAAGTCTTGTTATACATTCGTCGTCAAACCAAAGCAAATTTAGCTATTTTTTGTATACGCCGTTAAGTAGGGAATACAACGAAAACAAAACACAAAAAAAGGAAACGTAATTAAACTATATTCGTAAAGAAGAGTGACTCGTCGGATTCTAACCCACGCTTTAGAACGCCCATGTGGAAGGCTACGGTACGCTCAATGTATGCCTCTTTCTCGGGACTACATTGTAGTTTCCCCTTTTTTGCACGCACAACGATGTTGTGCTTCTCTTGACACCTTTGCACCCATCTTTTATTTATGATTGGATGTATTTCCGACCTGTCATTATTGAACCATTCCAGGCCGTACTCTTTCCTCCTTTCTCTTATTATGTCCCTAGCGATGTCCCCGAGAATGGTGGTGGACATCTTCATACCCGCTTTCTTAAAACGTTAAAAATCCGAAAGTAACCCATTGTGTATAACAGTGACCCAAGCGGCTTCCTTCCTTCCTCGTCCCGGCAAAGCCTTCGCAACCGCCACCGACCTCGTCCCAAAACTAGAAGTAGAGAACGTCAGGGTTGTCTCTCGTAGTCCGTCAAGCGTGGACCTCCTCTCTACCCACCATCGCTTGGCCTTTTGGTACCCTGTAAACAATAAACAATGTCAAAAAAATTAATGAGATTCTTGAATGGAAAGTCGTATAAAAAATTGGAACGACTCTGAAAGGAAACGACAATATTCAGCGACGAATAGTTGCTGTCCCAGATTCAGCGACAACAGAAACTCGTCGTTTTATCTGCAAATTTATTTTTTTTCTTTAGAAACATCGTTGATACGTAGTGAGATGCCGACAACCAATGAGAAATCCTCACTTCATCGACGAACCAACGACGACCTTGTGTCGTCGTTAAACCGAGAAAGAGGATTATCAAACACAATGGCGATATCAACAAAACCAAATATATGACTCAAAGTCAAATTTACATTCATTTTGTGGAAAAAAGGGAGAGAAATATTAAATTCACACTTGTATGATAAATAAAAAAAACAAACAAAACATTGTGGCACCCAATGTAGGCTGAGGGCTTAATCGGGATACCTCTCGTTCGAATGAAAGCCCTGAAACTGACCCTCGTCATCTCCCATCAACGTCGCCTAATGCCAAGATGCTTTTGAGTTCAATTATTATTAAGCGACGAACCGTTATCATCGCTATTTCTTGAGCCTCCAAACGGCGATTAAGATTTGGAACTTCATTCCTCAATCGATCTACTTCCGGTGGTGGAGGGGGCTCATCAACAAGTGGGACCCTCGGAATTTCCCAAAGATACGTACGCCTCACTTGTTAATTTTGGAAGCGTTGTAAGACCGCACTTCGAGCATCTAAAAATTCGTTTAGCTCCGGAGTACGAATTGCACTGCGTAGAATGGTAAATAACCGTGGGTCCCAAGGGTGATAATGTCGGATTAATTCTGGGACATCTATTTCGAATCCAATCAGTCGACGTACAATCCATGTGAAACGTTCATCATTAGGCTGAAAATGCCTAATGTATGGGAAATTTGACGCATAGTTGTATGATGCCATGTACAGCCATGTTGGGTGGGCGCGGACATCCGGAGGGATGTCGAGAATTTATGGGACGGGGTCCAACCACCGGTCAATAGGCCGAGCCTCCCCGTAACGCCAATAGTCCGACCAATCCTCGACCGGGATATAATGGGCAGCCGTCGGTCGGAAGCCATCCATGGCCTCATCTCCGACTAGAGGCGAGAAAACCAATCGGGTTCTTCCTCTCGAATTACCACATCACGCTCGGCCGGAATTTGAGGTCGTTGTATGTTGATATTTGGGTATTTTCTAGGTCTTTACTAGATGGAAAAAGAGTAGAGGCAGTCTGCCTCTGCATCCCTTCTCCAAGCCCCCACACTTGTTGTAGTCACTGAAGGCTGGAGAGGGAGCTAGAGCCATGGCTGCCTAAGCTCTCCAAAGAGACAGGAATAGATAATAGGTATGTTTACCAAAAAGGTATTTGACGGACCCAGGAATTGATCCTGGTACCTGCCGTCCGTCAAACATCCCCGTAGCCGTTAGCTTTGTCCCTTTAGCCTAGGACTAGTGCTAGTACGTATAGGGTTTGATAAATATTTAAATAATTATAGGTAGGATTTTCCATTTAACTGGGTTACGGAATATAGGGCATAGAAACAGTTGTATTTTTAGTACCGGACGAAATAAATAGTACGGACATTTATTTCGACGGTCAGTTTTAATTACGATGTAAATCGGACGGCCGTGGTTAGCGCCGACAACGCGGAAAGGAAAATTTGGCAGTTTGGAGACGCCGCCACTCCGGATGACACGTGGCAACGTCGTACGGGATTACGGAATTTCCAAAACGGCAGAAAACAAATCCGGGAGTGACAAATGTCGCACTATGGCGACATCGTACAACGTACGTACAGAAAGTACTCCGGCACTTGTACTTTGTTGTACGGTACCATTTTTATGATGCGGCATGACCTGGCGCCACGTGGAGAGATAAGATTTGGAGGCAGGATTTCCGGAGATTATAAGAGCGAATCCGGTTAGGACATTTGTTGATTTTTAAGCCATGTCGTACGATGACCGTAGAAAAGGTACACTGACATCTGTACCTTTATGTACTATACAGTAATGTGATTGGTCCGTACCTCAGTACTAGAGGGTTTAGAGAGGGGTTTAGGACTTAGAATATTTCGGGTAGATAGCTGACTCTCCCACAGAGCACCTTGTATATATGGCAAACTTTGGCCAGCCATAACTATCAATTTACTTGACCATTTTCAGTGATTCTTTTTGCTGCAGACTCAAGGGAGTCCACGCTACACAGGGGTGTAGTCGGTTAGAGGTTTTTTCTGCCAGGGTGGCTGTATTTCTAAGGGAAAGTCAAAGTGGGTGAATGTGTCCAGATCTCATATTCTAACTTTGCATTCTGTGGTGGAACTGAGCACACAGAAAGTGTTATTTCACAGGGGTGAATCTATATTGGGGTTTTGAATGTAAAGGGGTCATTCATTTGGGTTTATATCAACTTGGAGTCGGCACTATCTAGATTAGCTTCTTTTGGATCTGCATACTATGAGGGCCAATGGAGGTCTCAGAGTTTCATTGTACCGCCACGAGAGCTCTATCACGATTCGATGATGGTGGAAAAGCGACAATCTCGTCGTCGTCTCTATATTCTTCCTCCATGCGTCTCTCCGAACTCTCCAAAGATTGCCTGTCCGAGGTTGAGGGATCATTGTCGTATTTTGTGACTGGAATGTCTAACAATTTGGTTTCTTCCGGTTCTTCCTCCTCTTTTGTAGGCTTTTCCCTTTCCTTTGTAGGCTCGTCCGACACAGTTCCCGGGGGTTCATATTCTTTGTCTACCTCTTTATCCTCTTCTAGTTCGCAGACACCTTCTTCGTCCGCTCTAATCCCTTCATTCGGTAACTCCCTCTTGGGCACACTTCCCCTTACTACCCTCTCCGTACCCGTCCCTTCCCTCCCCACCGCCTCAGTTCCCTCGCCACCGCCTCAGTTTCCTCCATATCATCTATGTCAACACCCGATTCTTCCCCCTCTCTCAAAACCAACTCCATTCCAACCCTTTCCCTACCGTCCTCTTCTGGTTAGACCCTATTCCCCAACACTCCTTCGGTTCCACCCATTCCCTCTCTAAGTTCTCCCCTCCAAGTATATCACCCCTCATCGCGGTTGCCGCTTGTAGTGGACGAAATCGCCTCGGAATGGCAAAGCGCATTCGTTTTAATGGTCGTTGGCCGCCCTCCATTTAAAAACAAAACTAGTGGTTAAGAGATAAAAATGAAAATACACAATTGAGGGGGACAAAATCAACCTAAAAGACGCTCTTTTACTTAGACCTTAACTCAGATAGTCATCTGTAAAAATAGTCTAATATTCACAGTTGGAAAATTGAACCGTTGGCTCTGCAACTTATAAATCGACATTCAAGCGACGACAAAATATCGTCGAGCGTTCGACTTTATTCTAGTTTCCCAATATTGGTTCGACGAAACAATGTCGTCGTCCGCAAATTACATTCGAGAATACCAACGTTGGATTATCTGAACTGATGTCTTTGGTGGCTTAGTCTAAACGACGAACCACTCTCGTCTGTCATGCAATTATGTGTCCCCCATTTGGACCAAAATTGAGGAAGCCTCTGGGTAGTTTTCAACTAACCCACTTTCAACTAGAGCAACTGCCACCCAAGCAGACAAATAGATAATCTGACTTCACCCCTGTGCAGTCTGGACTCCCCTGAGTCCACAGCAAGAAGAATCACTGAAAACACCCAACCAAGCGATTAGTTATAGAGTGGCAAAGATGCCAATATTTATAAAAGCTTAATGGGAGAGAGGCGGCTACCTCCTCAATCCACTAAGTCCTAAACCCTCTCACAACTCCTATCTACTGAGGTACGGAACCAATCAGAAGATTGTACAGTACAAAAAGGTACTACGGCAGATGTGCTTTCTATACAGACTGTGTACGACAAGGCCATGGAGTGGACGACTGTCTCTTTCGGACTTGTCCTCATGTTCTCCAAGATTTCCTCTTCTCAATGATGTCGTGCCACGTGTCACCAGGTTATGTCACGACCGAAAACTGCCAAGGCTGCCATTCCACGGTCTTGGCGATGGCGCGGGCCGTCGGATCAAACCGGCTTTAAATGACAGCCGTTCAAAAACAAATGTGCGGTACATTTGTTTCGTGCGCACTAAAACTCCAACTAGTTTCTATGTATTCTATTTGTAATTTCTTTAATCGGATTAGTCGCCTATCTATTATTTAAATAGCTATCAAACCCTATGTATCCTAACGGACTACTACGAGAGACTAGTAAAGGTTGATGACTACGCCTCGCCCTACCGGTCGGAGGTTCGAGTCCTGCCGGACTCAACCTTTTTGGTTGAGAGTGACTTAGGTCACTCTTAAGCCCTGCCTATGGAGCTAAGGCAGCCATGGCTCCACTGCCGTCTCCCACCTTCAATGACTTCAACAAGTACGGGGGCTAGAGAGAGAAGGTGGAGGCAGGCTGCTTGTGTTTTCTTTTTCTTTTTTAATTTAATTAAGACCTAGAAAATACCTCCCCTAAATCTAAGAATTTCAACACTCCCCTTATTTTTTAGTCTAATTTTAGTTTCTCTTTTAATCCACACTTTTCTTTACAAAACTTTAGCTTGGGAGATGGCACAGGCTTTGAGATCATATCAGCCACCATTTCCCTATCACTCCTATACACCAAATTCACTATTTTATTTTATACCTTTTCCCTCACAAAACTCAATCTTATGTCCATATGTTTAATTTTGAAATGATGTTTTGGATTGGCTGCAATTGCAATTGCAATCTGATTATCACAAAACACTTCATGCACTCCCTTCTTCATGTACCCCAATTCTTGCAACAAAGACTTCACCCACATCAACTCTTTCACAGCAGAACAAGTGGACATGTACTCAGCCTCCATAGTGGACGGGGCAAACAACCTTTTGTTTTTTGCTGCTCCAACAACAATCACCTTCTCCCACATACAATACATACCCAGAAGTGCATCTTCTCATAGGTGCATCCCCGTAACTATCATCACGCTGAGTAGTGATGTCAGTGTGCTCCCCTCCCATATGCAGCCATAGAATCCTAGTTCCCACCAGGTATCTCATTACTCTCATAGCTGCCTCCCAGTCTCTTTTTCTGGGATCATTAAGACTCCTACTGAGGACTCCAACTTCTGCAGCTATGTCAGGTCTGGTACAATTCATAAAGCAAATCAAACTTCCTAGAACCTGTCTGTAAGGAATAGACTTCATAAACTGCCTCTCTTCTGAACTCATCTGATCATCTAGCATTATCACTCCTCCTTCTACACTCCCATCACTTACTTTCTTCAAGTCCATGGGAGTGGTACAACTGTTTGCATTCTCCATCTGAATTTTTTCCAACATATTTCTTATAGCCTCTTTCTGAGTAAGTCTGATTATCCTCTTCCCCATATCCTTTTCCATTTGAATTCCCAAAATATATTTAGCCTTCCCTAAATCCTTCACGTCAAATCTACTTCTAAGATCTTTCTTTAGCCTATTTATCTTTTCTATAGACTTACTCAATACCTGCAAATCATCCACATATATTGCAATAAAAATCACACCATTCTCATCCTCAAACATACAAATAGAATGGTCAAAACTGATCCAAATATACCCCAGACTGGTAAGAAACTCATCTAGTTTCTTATTCCACTGTCTGGGGGGCTGCTTCAGTCCAAATAAGGACTTTATAAGTCTGCAGACTTTGCTTTCCTCTCCTTCCTCTACAAAACCTTCTGGTTGTCGCAAGAAGATTTCCTCCTCCAGTTCATCGTTGAGGAAGGCGGTCTTAATATCCAATTTGATGTATCTCCATGTCTTCCGCTACTGCTAAACTAAGGAGAATCCTTACAGATGGGAATCGAACTACGGGAGCAAATGTCTCCTCATAATCTATCCCCTCTTTTTGGGTCAACCCCTTTGCCACTAACCGAGCCTTAAATCTCTCAATGGTATTATCTGGGTTCAGTTTCAGTTTAAATATCCATTTACAACCAATAGGTTTTCTATCTGGTGGGCAGTCCACCAGCTCCCAAGTATTTGCCTCCATGATTGAAGTTATCTCATCATTTATGGCTCTGACCTATCTCTCTTTCTCCAGACTGTCTATTGCCTCCGAGTATGACTAAGGCTCATCTGGGTGAGAAAGTTTTGTTACCTTCTGAGTAGCCTATTTTTCTTGAAGCCTTTTACTGCTCGTCCGTCCTCCCTCAAAGTCCGAAGCTGGAATGGAGGGAAGTCTTGGATTCCTCCGCACTGTCTCATCAGCTCCCCTATCCATAGAAATCGGTTCTGACTCCTTTTCCTCTCTCTCTTCAAAGTGTGTAAGAATATGAGGGGAAATCGCTATATCTCCCCTATCTTTTATCTCCCATGGATCTACAATCATGTTTTCACTAGTGTCCCTTCTGAAAGATCTAAGTCCTCCTCACTCTCGAACTCAAAACTGATTCTGATTTTCTTAGTGTATTTGAAGGGATCAAAAGACTTCCTTTCATCCATGACAACTAGATGCTTTACCAGAATGATATCTTGTTTAGCTAAGTCATAGACTCTTTATCCCTTGACATCCTCGTCATATCCTACAAAATATCCTAGTTTCCCTTTAGCATCTAGTTTTCAGTTTTTCTTATCTGTGCAAGACTGTAAACTTGACTACCGAATACTTTCAAGTGAGAGATATTTGGTTTCCTTCCGACCCATCTCTCATAAGGGGTCATCATTTTAACAACTGTAGTGAGGATTCTATTATTAATGTAGTTAGCACAGTTCTTGGCTTTTGCCCAAAATCTTCTTCTTATTTTCTTATCTGCCAACATACTACATACACTATCTCCCAAAGTCCGGTTTAACCTCTCAGCTACTCCATTCTGTTCTGGATGATTTGGTACAGTTTTTTGATGTTGAACTCCCTCATCTCTCAAATAGTCTTCAAACTGGTTAGAGGTGTACTCTCCCCCATTATCACTCCTTATTCTCTTAATGGGGGTTCCGTGCAACTTCTCACTCCAGGCTTTGTATTCTTTAAAATACTTTGGTGTTTCAGACTTTGTTTTTAAGAAGTAGACTCTAGAATATCAAGACCAATCATTAGTAATTGTCAATATATACCTCTTCCCCCCAACCGAAGGTACTCTAGCTGGTCCCCATATGTCTGTGTGGACCAGATCTAGTACTTTCTCACCTCTATATGTGACAGTTTTGGGAAAAGGAAGTCTGTGAGGCTTACCTTGGGCACAGCCACTAGAATCATCCATCATTTCATTACCCTCGAACTTAATGCCTTCTACTACACCCAGTTTCTTCATTTCCCTCAGCCTGTCAAAATGCACATGTCCCAAACGCTTACGCTAGATCATCAAGCTCAGGACACCACCATAGTAAGCACTTTTCTTCTCATTACTCTTGTTAAGCCTAAACATTCCTTGGCTACCCTTATCTGCTGTGAAGTAGACTTTATCTCCACACTTAGCTGTAAATACTCCCATTCTAGTAAAGGTATCAAAATCCTTGTCATCTAATAGAGAGGTAGACACAAGATTCTTACTCAGATGAGGAATGTAGAGCACATCTGAGAAGGTGAGAATAGAAGTCTTACCCTCCACTAAGACTTTCAGATCTACCGAGCCTGTAGAAATTAATGGTCCATTTATAGTATTTTCTAGGTCTAATATAGAAAGAAGCCGAGGCAGTCTACCTCTAACTTCTTTCTCCAACTCTCAAACTTGTCGCAGTCACTAAGAAATTGGAGAGGGAGCTAAAGCCATGGCTACCTAGGCTATCCAGAGGTTTACGGGAAATTTATATTAGTTAAAGGGTTTATTTTATCTAAAAGGTATGTGCCGGCCACAGGATTTGATCCCTGTCCGTACCGGCCGGCAGACATCAGATAGCCGGTAGCCTTAGCCGTTAAGTCTAGGAGTAGTATTACGTAGTATATATTTTGATATTTATTTAAACAAGTATACGTAGGATAAATCATTTAACTGTAATTTATTACGAGATACATAGATCCGGTAATGTGTAAAGTACGGATTACGGTACGGACGGGAAATCAATACCGCCCATTTATTTCTTAAGTGAAACGAATGCCGCGCATGTATTTATTACGGCTACGATTAAATCCGGATTTAATCGGACGGTCGGAATTAGCGCCGAGATCGCGGAAGAAGATTTCGGCGGTTTGTGGCCATCGCCACATCGAATGACACGTGGAAAAATTACATTGGATCGTGGAATCTCCGGAGATTATGGCACCGAATCCGGATATGACATGTGTCGACATTTAGGCCATGTCGTACAATGTCCGTACATAAAGTACACCGGCAGGTGTACTTTTGCGTACGGAACTGTATTCTGATTGGTTTCGTACATCAGTAGATAGAGTCTGTGAGAGAGAAAGGACTTAGAAAAATTAGGAGATAGGACCCTCTCTCCTAGAGAGCTTCTATACAAAAGGTCAACTTTGACCCTCCATAACTTACTGCTCAAGGGAGCAAATTCAGAGATTCTTTTTGCTATAGACTCAAGGGAGTCTTGGTCAGAGTTTTTGTTTGCCAGGGAGGCAGTTGTTTTCGCTGAAACACAAAGGGGTCAGATTATCCTAGAGGCTTCTTGGAAGCTGTCCACTCTGAGGACTTATGGAGGTCTCAGAGTTTCAGGTTATGGGCCCACCCTCTAGGGTACCAATCTTTAATGGAACTGGCTTCATATACTGGGAAAGTATGATGATAGGAGCTCTATGCGAAAAAAGGTTTTGGGGGATAGTG
>JBBHKE010000820.1:64928-93604 GCA_037447655.1 Zygnema cylindricum | reverse complement strand
TTCATGCACTCCCTTCTTCATGTACCCCAATTCTTGCAACAAAGACTTCACCCACACTAGCTCTTTCACAGCAGAACAAGAGGCCATGTACTCAGCCTCCCTAGTGGACTGGGCAACAACCTTTTGTTGCTTGCTGCTCGAACAGCAAGCACCCTCCCCCACATACAATACATACTCAGAAGTGCATCTTCTCATAGGTACATCCCCATAGCTCGCATCACTCCAAGTAGTGATGTTAGTGTGCTCCCCTCCCAAATGCAACCATAGATCCCTAGTTCCCACCAGGTATCTCATTACTCTCTTGGCTGCTTTCCTCTCTCTCTTTCTGGGATCATTAAGACTTCTACTGAGGACTCCAAGTGGTGTAGCTATGTCAGGTTTGGTACAATTCATAAAGTACTTCCTACAAACTGTCTACAAATTCAAACTTCCTACAACCTGTCTGTAATGAATAGACTTCATAAACTGCCTCTCTTCTGGGCTCATCTGATCATTCAACTTTATCACTCCTCCTTCTACACTCCCATCATTACTTTCTTTAAGTCCATGGGAGTGGTACAACTGTTTGCATTCTCCATCTGAATTTCTCCAGCATATTTCCTATAGCCTCTTTCTGAGTAAGTCTGATTATCATGTCCCCCTTATCCCTTTCCATTAGAATTCCTAGAATGTATTTAGCCTCCCCTAAATCCTTCATGTCAAACCTGCTTCTGAGATCTTTCTTTAGCCTGTTTATCTTTTCCATAAACTTACTCAATACTAGCAAGTCATCCACATAAATTGCAATAAAAATCACACCATTCTCATCCTCAATCATATAAATAGAATGGTCAGAACTGATCCCAATATACGCCAGACTTGTAAGAAACCCATCTAGTTTCTTATTCCATTGTCTGGGGGCCTGCTTTAGTCCATATAAGGACTTTATAAGTTTGCACACTTTGCTTTCCTCTCCTTCCTCTACAAAGCCTTCTGGTTGTCGCATGAAGATTTCCTCATCCAGTTCACCGTTGAGGAAGGCGATCTTAATATCCATCTGATGAATTTCCATGTCTTCAGCTGCTGCTAAACTAAGGAGAATCCTTACAGATGGGAATTGAACTACTGGAGCAAAGGTCTCCTCATAATCTATCCCCTCCTTTTGGGTGAACCCCTTTGCCACTAATCGAGCCTTATATCTCTCAATGGTATTATCTAGGTTCAATTTAAGTTTAAATACCCATTTACAACCAATAGGTTTTCTATCTGGTGGACAGTCCACCAACTCCCAAGTATTTGCCTCCATGATTGAAGCCATCTCATCATTTATGGCTCTGACCCATCTCTCTTTCTCCAGACTCTCCATTGCCTCCGAGTATGATTGAGGCTCATCTGGGTGAGAAAGCTTTGTTACCTTGTGAGCAACCTATTTTTCTTGAAGCCTTTTGCTGCTCCTCCGTCCTCCTTCAAAGTCTGAAGCAAGAATGGAGGGAAGTCTTGGATTCCTCCGCAATGTCTTATCCACTCCCCTATCTATGGAAACTGGTTCTGACTCCTCTTCCTCTCTCTCCTCAATGTGTGTAGGAATATGAGGGGATTTCGGTATATCTCCGTTATCTTTTATCTCCCATGGATCTGCAATCATGTTTTCACTAGTGTCCCTTCTGGGAAGATCTAAGTCCTCCTCATTCTCGGACTCAAAACTGATTCTGATTTTCTTAGTGTATTTGAAGGGATCAAAAGACTTCCCTTCATCCATGACGACTAGATGCTTTACCAGAATGATATTTTGTTTAGCTAAGTCATAGACTTTATATTCTTGACATCGTCATCATATCCCACAAAATATCTTGGTTTCCCTTTGGCATCTAGTTTCTAGTTTTTTCTATCTGTTTCAAGACTGGAAACTTGACTACCGAATACTTTCAAGTGAGAGATATTCGGTTTCTTTCCAACCCATCTCTCTTAAGGGGTCATCCCTTTAATAGTTGTAGTAAGCACTTCATTCTTAATGTAGTTAGCACAGTTCATGGCTTCTACCCAAAATCTTCTTCCTATATTCTTATCCGCCAACATATTGCATACACTATCTCCAAAAGTCCGGTTTAACCTCTCAGCTACCCCATTTTGTTTTAGATTATATGGTACAGTTTTCTGATGTTGAACTCCCGCATCTCTCAAATAATCCTCGAACTGGTTAGAGGTGTACTCTCCCCCATTATCACTCTTTATTCTCTTAATGGGGGTTCCGTGGAACTTATCACTCTAGGCTTTGTATTTCTTTAAAATATTTTGGTGTTTCAGACTTTGTTTTTAAGAAGTAGACTCTGAAATATCTGGACCAATTATCAGTAATTGTCAACATATACCTCTTCCCCCCAACCGAAGGTACTCTTGCAGGTCCCCAGATATCAGTGTGGACCAGATCTAGTACTTTCTCACCTCTATATGTGGCATTTTTGGGAATGGGAAGTCTATGAGCCTTACCTTGGGCACAACCACTACAATCATCCATCATTTCATTATCCCCAAACTGAATGCCTTCTACTACACCAAGCTTCTTCGTTTCCCTCAGTCTATCAAAATGCACATGTCCCAAACGTTTATGCCCGATCATCAAGCTTGGGACACCACCAAAGTAAGCACTTTTCTTTTCATTACTCAGGTTAAGCCTAAACATTCCTTGGCTACCCTTATCTGTTGTGAAGTAGACTTCATCTCCATACTTAGCTCTAAAGACTCCCTTTCTAATGAAGGTGTCAAAATCCTTGTCATCTAGTACAAAGTAGACATAAGATTCTTACTCAGCTGAGGAATGTAGAGCAAATCTGAGAAGGTGAGAATGGAAGTTTTACCCTCCACTAAGACTTTTAGATCTACCGAGCCCACTAGATCTGTGGTAACAACTCTCCCATCCCCATACTCTATTTCCACAGTAGGGATCTTTTTAAGCTTAGTGTTGAGGTGCTTGCCACGACACATATGCATGGATGCACTTGAGTCGATGATCCATCCCTCCTCTGGAGCCTCTCGAATGGCTACAAGGGCACACTTCTGTTTCTGAGGGATCTCCTTCTCCTCTAGATTCTCGTCAAGAAAAAGCTCCCCATCTTCCTCCTCGGAAGATTTGTCCTCCTCGGTCTCTCCTTTCACTCGTGTGACCACAAGTGCTTTCTTCTTCCCTCCAGAAGAACCCCCTCCACAATTTTCTTGAAGCCTCAGCTCCAATAGCTTGATGAAATCAGCTATGAAGTGCCCGACTTTTTGCAAAAATGGCAAAGGCCCTTTGGAGTCCTCGGTTCTCCAGATTGGTTCTTTTCCCCTTTGAAGTTGTTGTACGGCTTCTTCGGATCCTTCCTACACCGGTCCGTTTCGGCAGCTAGAGCTTGAACACTCTTTCCTCCTCTCCAGATCTCAACGGTATTCTCCTACACAAGTATCATTCGGACCACGGTGTTCCACTTCCAAGCACTATCATCCATTTCTTGCACTCGGTACACTATATTTTCATACTCCTCCGGCAACTTCATGATGAGAGTGTTAACTTTCATCTTCATAGTGCCTGTCTATCCGACACTTTCCATCTCCATGTACTTTTCCATCTCCATGTACAGACAAGAGAGATCGCTGCAATAGTCTAACATCTTTCCTCCTTTGAAAATGTAACTCGTCAGCCTTTGCTCAACCAGCTGGAGCTCATGAATGGTGCCAGCTCTATAGATATCCACTAAGGTCATCCACAACTCCTCGGCCTTGAAGATGTGAAGGTGAGAGGTCGCCAAAGCTTGAGTGAGGTGCCACAGAATGAAGTGCCTGGCATTCATGTTGGTGTACTCCCACATCTGAATGTCGTTTTCCTCGGTCTTCACGGCCACCGCTCCGAGTGTCGTGGCAATAGGAGTGAGAGGTGTCTCCTTTCCTTTCCCCTTTTCAGACACAAAGCTGTCCCCATCATCTGTCTCCTCCGTTGGAGCAGATCTTGCTGCAGAAAACCTCACTCCTCCAAACCCTGGTGGAGTTCCTTGAGATGGACGTTTTACTTTTCCACTAACAATACCCCATTATCGTTTCTCACATACTGCCCCTGTCATCATAGCGTTACAGTAAATGAACCCAGATCCATTAAATATGGGCACCCTAGAGGGTGGGCCCATAACCTACAATTCTGTGTCCCCCATTTGGACCAAAATTGAGGAAGCCTCTAAGTAGTTTTCAACTATCCCACTTTCAACTAGAGCAACTGCCACCCAAGCAGACAAATAGATAATCTAACTACACCTTTGTGCAGTGTGGACTCCCTTGAGTCCACTGCAAGAAGAATCACTGAAAACGCTCAACTTGGCGATTAATTATGCAGTGGGAAAGATGCCAATATTTATACAAGCTTATTGGGAGAGAGGCGGCTACCTCTTCAATTCACTAAGTCCTAAACCCTCTCACAACTCCTATCTATTGAGGTACGGAGCCACTCAGATGACTGTATAGTAGAGAATAGTACTATAGCCGATGTACTTTCTATACGGCATGTGTACGACAAGGCCATGGAGTGGACGCCAGCTCTTTCAGACTTGTCTTTATGATCTGTGGGATTTCCTCTTCTCAATGACATCGTGCCACGTGTCGTCAGGTCATGTCAAGACCGAAAAACACCAAGGCGGCCATTCCGGGATCTCGGTGATGGTGCGGGCCGTCGGATAAAAACCGGCTCTAAATGTTAGTTGTTCAAAAACAAATGTCCGGTACATTTGTTTCGTGCGCACTAAAACTCCAACTAGTTTCTATTTATTCTATTTGTAATTGCGTTAATCGGATTAGTCGCCTATTTATTTGTTTAAATAGTTATCAAACCCCATGTATCCTAACGGACTACTACGATAGACTGGTAAGGGTTGACGGCTATGCCTCGCCCTACCGGTCGGAGGTTCGAGTCATGCCGGAGTCAACCTTTTTGGTTGAGAGTGACTTAGATCACTCTTAAGCCGTGCCTATTGAGCTAAGGCAGCCATGGCTCCACTGCCCTCTCTCTCCTTCAGTGACTGCAACAAGTATGGAGGCTAGAGAGAGAAGGTGGAGGCAGGCTGCCTGTGCTTTCCTTTTTATTTATTTTAATTAAGACCTAGAAAATACCTCCCGTAAATCTGGTGATTTCAACAGGTTTCTTATGGGTGACACTCATATTTTAACTTAGGCAACAATACCACATGTCAAAGAGAGACTATTGTCGCTTTCACAATCGTTTTTTTTACTCTTGTTTTTTTCGATAGAATTCCAAAATGAAGTTTTTCGCTCAATTCCCTCGTCGTCGAACATCACCCACCAATGCAAAAGTATCTCGCCAATAAGGTCGCTTCTACAAGATTCACGATCACACTCAAGGCGGGCCCTATGGGTAAAGTGCGCTACTAACTTAAATCATATTCATGGTTAAAGACAAGAGTTGGACTTCTTGCTAAAACAATTATTGCCTCACGATTGTCTTATCTTCAATTTTTTATGTGTTTCATTCACGTATCGAATTACCGTAGTCTTTATTCTCAATAAAGCATTTTCACATGAAACTCTGTGGCCTCCATAGGCCCACAAAGTATGTAGGTTATGTAAAACATCTAGCATAATATTTGCCCCCTTGACATTCCCACTGAATAACTGCCACCCAAGCACACAAATATTTTGACCACCGTCAACCTTGTAAGGACCCGACTCCCCAAAGTCAGACGCAAAAAATATTTTTGAATTTGCTCCCTAGAGCACTAAGTTATGGTTAGCGAAAGGTGGCCTTATTATACATAAACACTCTCACATTGATGCGCCCCAAAAACTTCCTAAATCCTTAATCCCTCTTTCAACACCCTACTACGCATGGACCTAACTAATCAAAATATTGTACAGTACAAAAAAGGTACAGATGCCGCTGTACTTCTTGTACAGCTATAGTACGACATGGTCGTTCGGTGACTCTTGTCAGATCCAAATGCAATTCCGTGTCCTCCATTGGACTACAGAATTTAGGAAGCCTCTAGATAGTATTTAACTAACCCACTTTAAGCCACGACCACTGCTACCCAAGAAGGCAAACTAACAATTTGAGTGCACCCCTGTGCATCCTGGACACCCCTAAGTCCGTAACAAAAAGAATCACTAAAAATGGCCAACCAGCCAATAAGTTATGAGGCACTAAAAATGCCAATTTGTACAAACTCTCAAAGGGAGAGGTGACTACCTACCAAAATTTTCTAAGTCCTAATTCCTTCTAATAACTTCTATCTACTGAAGTACGGACCAATCAAATTACTGTACCGTACCAAAAAGTACTACTACCGGTGTACCTTTTGTTCGGCCTATGTACGACAAGGTTATTAAGTGGACGCGTGTACGCTTTTTACTTGTCGGTACATTCCTCGTAATTCCTATGACCGAATGTCATCTCTCCACGTGGCTCCAGGTCATGCCACGTCACAAAACGCCAAGGTGACCACTCCGGGATTTCCGCGATGACGTGTGCCGTCGGATTCGTAATGAGACGTAATCTTAACCGTTATAATTACTTGCGAGATATTTGTTTCGCTGTCAACCAAATGCGAGGTATTCATTCTGAAATGATGTCGTACTAAAACTCTATCTATGCACGCCGTATCTAGTTTTAGTTAAATGGATTTCTTACTTCCTAAATGTATATATATCTATCATACTCTATAGCACTTAGCATCGGTCCTAGTCTAGTAGGATAAAGCTGACCGTTATGGGTCAACTTGACGAACCGTAGGTTCCGGGTTCAAATCCCGGGTCCGTCAAGACTATTTTTAGTAAACTAAAAATAACTGCATGTTGAACTAAGGCAGCCATGGATCAACCACCTTCTCTATCCTTCAGTGACTACAACAAGTATGTGGGCTAGAGAAAGGAGGTGGAGGCAGGCTGTCTGTCTTTTTTCTTTTTCCTAACATATTTCAACCTAGAAAATACTATAGAAATCTATGAATTTCAACACTCCCCTTATTTTCTAGTCTAAATTTATTTTTTCTTTTAACCCGCATTTCCTCGACAATATTTTAATTTAGGAGAGGGCACAGGTTTGGTCATCATGTCAGCCACCATTTCTTCATCATGTCTATACACAAGATTTAAAATTTTATTTTTAACTTTTTCTCTTACGAAGCTTAATCTTATGTCCATATGTTTTGCTTTGAAATGGTGTTTTGGATTGGCTGCGATTGTGATTGCAGATTGATTATCGCAAAAAATTTCATGCACTCCCTCCTTCATATATCCCAGTTCTTGCAACAATGACTTCACCCACATTTCTTCATTAGGTCTATACACAAGATTTAAAATTTTATTTTCAACTTTTTCTCTTACGAAGCTTAATCTTATGTCGATATGTTTTGCTTTGAAATGGTGTTTTGGATTGGCTGCGATTGCGATTGCAGATTGATTATCGCAAAAAATTTCATGCACTCCCTCCTTCATATATCCCAGTTCTTGCAACAATGACTTCACCCACATTAGTTGTTTTACAGCAGAACAAGACGCCATATACTCAGCCTCCATAGTAGACTGAGCAACCACCTTTTGTTGCTAAATGCTCCAACAGCAAGCTCCTTCCCCCACATACAAAACATATCCAGAAGTGCATCTTCTCATAGGTGCATCCCCATAACTGGCATCACTCCAAGTGGTGATATCAGTGTGCTCCCCTCCGAAATGCAACCATAATTCTCTGGTTCCAACCAGATATCTCACGACTCTCTTGGCTGCCTCCCAGTCTCTCTTCCTAGGATCATTAAGACTCCTACTGAGTACTCCAACTGCTGCCGCTACGTCCGGCCTGGTACAGTTCATAAAATAAATTAAACTTCCTACGACCTGTCTATAAGGGATAGACTTCATAAACTCTCTCTCCTCTGGACTCATCTGATCATCTAAGATCATCACTCCTCCTCTTACACTCCCATCACTTACTTTTTTCAAGTCCATGGGAGTGGTACAACTGTTAGCATTTTCCATCTGGAATTTCTCAAGCATATTACCTATTGCTTCTTTCTGAGTAATTCTGATAATCTTCTTCCCCCTATCTCTCTCCATTTGGATCCCCAAAATATATTTTGCCTCCCCTAAATCTTTCATATCAAATCTGCCCCTAAGATCTTTCTTTAGCCTATTGATATTCTCCAAAGACTTACTTTCCACAAGCAAATCATCCACATAAATTGCAATAAAAATGACACCATTCTCATCTTCAAACATATAGATAGAATGGTCAAAGCTGATCCGGATGTATTCAGATTGGTGAGAAACTCATCTAGTTTCTTATTCCACAGTCGTGGAGCCTGTTTCAGTCCATATAAGGACTTTATGAGCCTGTAGACTTTGCTCTCTTCTCCTTCTTCCACAAACCCCTCGGGTTGCCTCATAAAAAATTCTTCCTCTAACTCACCATTAACAAAAGCAGTCTTAATGTCCATCTGGTGTATTTCCATGTCTTCCGATGCGTCCAGACTAAGGAGAATCCTTACCGATGGGAACCAAGCAACTGGAGCAAAGGTCTCTTCATAGTCAATCCCCTCTTTTTGGGTGAACCCCTTCGCTACCAATCGAGCCTTATACCTCTCAATTGTATTATCTGGGTTCAGTTTTAGTTTAAATACCCATTTACATCCAATAAGTTTTTCTGTCTGGAGGGCAATCCGCTAGTTCCCAAGTATTTGCTTCCATGATAGAAGCCATCTCATCATTTATGGCTCTAATCCATCTTTCTTTCTCTGAACTATTCACTACCTCCGAGTAAGACTGAGGCTCATCTGGGTGAGATAGCTTAGTTACCTTATGCACGGCTTGTTTTTCCTGTATCCTTTTGCTGCTCCTCCTTTCTCCCTCAAACTCCGAAGCTGGAATGGATGGAAGTCTTGGATTTCTTCTCATTGTCTCATCGGCTCCCTTGTCCATGGAAACCGGTTCTTGTCCCGATTCTTCTATCTCTTGGAAGTCCATGGGAGTATGTGAGGTTTCCGGTGAGTCTCCTGTATCTTCGATCTCCCCTGAATCTGTAATCACGGTGTCACCCATTTCTCTTTCGGGGATGACCGAGTTCTCCTCACTTTCGGACTCAAATCTGATCCTTATCTTCTTAGTATATTTGAAGCGGTCAAATGACTTCCCTTCATCCATGATAACTAAGTGTTTGACCAGAATGATATCTTTCTTTGCTAAGTCATAGACTCTATATCCCTTAACATCCTCGTCATATCCCACAAAGTATCCAGGTTTTCCCTTAGCATCTAGTTTCCAGTTTTTCCTATCCGTGTCAAGATTGTAAACTTGGCTACCAAATACTTTAAGGTGTGAGATATGCGGTTTCCTTCCAACCCATCTCTCATAAGGTGTCACTCCCTTTACAGCTGAGGTAAGGACTCTATTTTTAATATAGTTGGCAGAATTCATTGCCTCTACCCAAAATCTCTTTCCTATTTTTCTTGTCTACCAACAGACTGCATGCACTATCTCCTAGTGTTCTATTCAACCTCTCAGCTACCCCATTTTGTTCCGGGTTATATGGTAGAGTTTTCTGGTGTTGCACTCCCTCATCTCTCAGATATTCCTCAAACTGGTTAGAGGTATATTCCCCCCCATTATCACTCCTTATCCTCTTAATAGGGGTTTCATGCAACTTCTCACTCCAGGCTTTATATTCTTTGAAGTAAGTTGATGCTTCAGACTTATTTTTCAGAATGTAGACTCTAGAGTATCTAGACCAATCATCAGTTATTGTCATTATAAACCTCTTTCTTCCAACCGAAGGTACTTTTGCAGGTCCCCAAATGTCTGTGTGGACCAAATCTAACACTTTCTCATTTCTATATGTGGCGGTTTTGGGAAAGGGAAGTCTGTGAGCCTTACCTTGAGCACAACCACTACAATCATCCATCATTTCATTATCCCCAAACTGAATGCCATCTACTACCCCAAGCTTTTTCATTTCCCTTAACCTATCAAAATGCACATGCCCCAACCCCTTATGCCAAATCATCACCTTAGGAACCCCAACATAGTAAGCATTCTTCTTTTCATTACTCAAGTTAAGCCTAAACATTCCTTGGCTACCCTTATCTGCTGTAAAGTAAACTTCATCCCCATACTTAGCTGTAAAGACTCCCTTTATAGTGAAAGTATCAAACTCTTTGTCATCTAACACAGACGTAGAGACAAGATTTTTACTCAGCTGAGGAATGTAAAGTACATCTGAGAATGTAAGTATAGAAGTCTTACCCTCCACTAAAACTTTCAGATCTACTGATCCCACTAGATCTGTAGTAACCACTCTCCCATCCCCATACTCTATCTCTACAGTAGGAATCTTTCTTAACTTAGGGAAGAGTTCTTTATCACGACACATATGCATGGATGCAACTGAGTCGATGATCCATCCTTCCTGTGGAGCTTCCCGGATTGCTCCAAGGGCACACTTCTGCCTCCGAGGAATATCCTTCTCCTCCAGACTCTCGTCAAGAAGAAGTTCCCCATCCTCCTCAGAGGACTCATCCTCGGTTTCTCCTGACACTTTTGTAACCACAAGTGCCTTTTTCTTCCCTCCGGAAGAACCCCCTCCACGGTTCTCTTGGAGCCTCAGCTCTGATAGCTTCACACAATCTGCAATAAAGTGTCCCGGCTTTTTTCAATAATGACAAAGACCCTTTGGGGGCCTCTGTCCCCCATAATGATCTCTTTCCCCTCTATAAGGTTTCTTCGGGTCCTTCCCCCATCGGTCCCCTCCTGCTGCTAGAGCTTGAATGCTCTTTCCTCCTCTCCTAATCTCCATTATGTTTTCCTGCACAAGTATCATCCTGACTACTGTGTGCATTCCCTGTACTCGGTACACTATGTTTTCGAACTCATTTGGTAATTTCATGATAAGGGTGTTAACTTTCATTTTCATTGTACCTGTACACCCGACACTTTCCATTTCCATATACAAACAAGAAAGATCATTACAGTAATCTAACATCTTTCCTCCATTGTAAGTGTAACTCAATAGTTTTTGCTCAGCCAACTGGAGCTCCTGAATAGTTCCAGCTCTATAGATCTCCACCAAACTCTCCCACAACTCCTCGGCCTTGTAAATGTGAAGATGAGGAGTGGCCAAACCTTGAGTGAGGTGCCACAGAATGAAGTTCTTGGCAGCCATGTTTACATCCTCCCACATTTGAGTATCGTTCTCCACGGTCTTCACGGTCGCCGCTCCCGATACTGTGGCAATAGGAGTGAGGGGTGTCTCCTTCCCTTTCTCCTTTTCGGACACACTGTTGTCCCCATCATCTGCCTCCTCCGCTGAGGAAGCCGTTGTTGCAGAAAACCTTACTCCCCCAAATCCTGGTGGAGTTCCCGAAGGTGGACCTTTCACTTGTCCACTGACGATACCCCAGTATCGTTTTTCACACAAAGCTCCCATCATCATGGCTTCCCAATAGATGAACCCAGATCCATTGAAGGTGGGCACCCTAGAGGGTGGGCTTATAACCTGCAATTCTGTGTCCTCCATTCGACTACAGAATACAGGAAGCCTCTAGATAGTATTTAACTAACCCACTTTAAGCCACGACCACTGTTGCCCAAGAAGGCAAACTGACAATTTGACTGCACCCTTGTGGAGCCTGGACTCCCTTGAGTCCGTAACAAAAAGAATCACTGAAAACGGCCAACCAGCCGATATGTTATGAGGCACTAAAAATGCCAATTTGTACAAACTCTCAAAGGGAGAGGTGACTACCTACCAAAATTTTCTAAGTCCTGATTCCTTCAAATAACTTCTATCCACTGAAGTACGAACCAATCAAATTACTGTACCGTACCAAAAAGTACTGCTTCCGGTGTACCTTTTGTACGGCCTATGTACGACAAGGCTATTAAGTGGACGCGTGTAGGCATTTTACTTGTCCATACATTCCTCGGAATTCCTATGACCGAATGTCATCTCTCCACGTGGCTCCAGGTCATGCCATGTCACAAAACGCCAAGGTGACCACTCCGGGATTTTGGCGATGACGTGCGCCGTCGGATTCGTAATGAGACGTAATCTTAACCGTTATAATTACATGCGAGATATTTATTTCGCTGTCAAACAAATGCGAGGTATTCATTCTGAAATGGTGTCGTACTAAAACTCTATCTATGCACGCCGTATCTAGTTTTAGTTAAATGGATTTCTTACTTCCTAAATGTATATATATATCTATTATACTCTATAGCACTTAGTATCGGTCCTAGTCTAGTAAGATAAAGCTGACCGCTATAGGTCAACTTGACGAACCGCAGGTTCCGGGTTCAAATCCCGGGTCCGTCAGGACTATTTTTAGTAAACTAAAAATAACTGCCTGTTGAACTAAGGCAGCCATGGATCAACCACCTTCTCTATCCTTCAGTGACTACAACAAGAATGGGGGCTAGAGAAAGGAGGTGGAGGCAGGCTGTCTGTCCTTTTTCTTTTTCCTAACATATTTAAACCTAGAAAATACTATAGAAATCTATGAATTTCAACACCAAAGTCATGGTTCTTCTTCCCATCGTATCCGCTATCCACTAACATCTTGCCACGTGTCATCCAATGATCTCTCCTCCATAAACCGCTGAATGTTCATTCCGGTATCTCCGCTCTGATGTGAGCCGTCCGATCCCAGACCGCCATTTCATTACGTAGGTTCACGTAAATGTTTTTTTCATTTGTTTCGTGCATCTTTGTTTATATCGTGCGTCTCGATTGGTTCTATGTACTTTCGAACCGTAGTCTGCTAAATGGAATGTGTTTATGAGTACATCTTTAAATATGAATCGTACCCTACGTGTGTAACGCTTAATCAAAGACGTAACCGATACGACATACGACTACTTCTATATGGTGGTCACCCTGTAGGACTTAGGATCAAATCCGATATGATTGCCTACCTTTTGCAAAGGGATATACCTCCTGCTCCCCTGGTCTGTCTCCTTGCCAGCCTAAGGCAGCCATGGTTGTCTCAAGTCTTCAATGACTACGAAAAGTTTGAGGACCTAAGAAATACATTACACAAACTGATAGAAGTATAAATTTAGAAAACACAATTTTCAAGACCTATTAATGAGGAAACCATTGATTTTTTTGATTGCTCTCGCGGTATATAGCTTAGAACAACACGCGATATGGTTCAAAATGTAAGCGTTATATTGAGTAATGAAGCGAGATACACATACAAATACGAAGTGTTACACATACTCTTGGCATGTCGTCAATATAAGGGTAATTGTCGCCTTTTTGCGAATCTTGCGTTTTTACATTGAGATTAAATAACACAGTGCGACTATTATTGCATAAACCGTGTGAGAAACCATGGTTATTAAAGTTCAACATGGCATGTTGGTTTCGCGGCTTGGGAAGAACGCCACTACGCGCATCGAGGCCCAACTGAAAACTTCGTACCCATCGCTTTGTAGATACTATAGAGCTTGGTCTCTTCCTTCGTCAACTTCTTACATGATTGTGCTCGACATATTACTGAAGTTAGTTAACCTTACAACCATCCTTGAACTCTCCTGCCGACTACATAGTGCTTATGCGTATTTGTTGCCCTTTATCGTTCCTAAACTTAGACACTTGTTTGGTACTGCACGGTGGTGAATGATGCTTGAGGATAGAGAGAAATGCCTTTGAGCCACCTGACATATATAAGCGGTATTCTTAGTTATGACCTTTATTCTGGCACAGCCGCATGCTTTGGGCCAATGACCCACTTTATTTTATAGAATTAAGTTTTTTGTTTAGTTGTTAGTGCTCTTATGGTTTGGAATTTGTTTTTATTTTGGTTTTTCTTCCCAGTTACAATTTTAAGCTTTTAATGTTGGTTAACGTTTTTAGTCCTTAAAGGATTTTCACATTTACCTATGTCGGCCCTCAACAACTTTTAGTTTCAATCAATTTTTATATATTTGATGGTTTAACCATCATGTTTTTGACAATACAAACGTACCTTTCTATTTAAATCTAATTATGATGGGCACTATAATGTGAAATATCGAGGACATTTTTTCTTTATTTAATATAAATCAGATTTTGTGGCCCTCTATAAACCATGCACCTTTCCGTTTTCAAACCGAAATTCAATAATAAGTAATAATATTTAACAGATGGAAGAATGAAAAATCCGCTCGGCCGTCCATTTCCAAACAAATGATTTGGAAATGGACGGCTACGATTCGAGGCTCTAAAAGGTCATCACCGTAATCATAGCTTTGCAATTCCAGTGTACCGCGTAAACCGCAAAGGACCAAGTTCTCAAGTATTCCCCCAAAACAATTTGACGACCAGTAAAACAACCGAAAACTAAGGGTATGTCCCCATGTGCATAAGTTAAGGTTTTTTTTGCTGAAAAACTTAGCACCGTACTGCCTAAGTTACAATCGTACAAAGGAATCGCAAATTCGTAGAGTACAATTTGCGTCATCCTAGAATTTAGGATGTATGAAAATTTGTCTTGTGTTTTTCGACCCACTTTCACGACAAAAAACGTCATCTTTAACCTTACGTTAAAAACACATGCGCGATGTGTTTTAAAACTAGGTATTTTCGATAAACAAATATGAACATTTATTCGCACGTGCCGTATTTTCATACGATTTCCAAGGACAAAAAAATTTACAGAATTCGCTATGTTTTGTCCGTTTGCGTTTGAATACGACGAAGAAAAGTACATTATTTGTTTGGTTTTGTCCGTTTTTGTCCAGTACGTTTTTCTTTTTGCAGGGTTGTTCAAATTCCGATGCCCTTTCACGTCGACCGGATAAGAGATGCAAAATCAAAGCGCCTCGTCTTCAACTGTGAAACGGCACAGGCTGGAAGGCGGTACGTCTACAATGTCACACTAAGACATGCGACGTCACAAGCAGTTCCAAAACATAACGTGCGACCACAGATTGTAGTCGTTGAATACCGTCACACGTATTGTCGACGTATACAATCGTCACAAGCGTAAGTTACGATTTCGTCCTTACAGACATAGGGACACTTGAAAACCGTGTCCGGCGGATCCGCGCTAAAATACAAAGTAAGTTCGCTAAGTTACAAGTACATGTGGACATACCCTAGAATATATCCCATATGTTTTTTTTTCCCGCACTGTTTTCTCTATTTGTTTGTTCATGTCACGCAGCCAATAGTTGTTGGTCTTTAGCTTTTTACTGTACGGCCATGCGGGCCATCGATTGTTTAACCTGAAAAATACAGTACAGGTAGTACAGTTTTGAAAAGTGAATCGCTATTAGCGCTGATGAATTTTTCGTCTCTTAAAACATCTTTTCTCCGTACATATATGTTGGAACATGGATTTGAAGGTTGCCATTGAAAGTTAAGATTTTCAGTTTCCGATAAGCGGTCTCATAGCGTGTTCCCACCGAAAAAAAAATCACTTCCGTAACAGACAGACGTTCGAATAATGTTCGGCTTTTCGAGCACCGACTTTGTAGATTTCGGAAGTTCTCGGAAAACCGTACAAACTACCTTCCTCAAAATATTGCCGGATATAAAAGTAGGGTAAATTTTGCGTCTTTTTGTGAAACAAGCCAACAGTAACCCGAAAAGCTGACGTAGCATAAACAACATCCGAACGACTATTTTGTTGTTTTGGAGACGTAGCAAATACGACATCCGAACGGCTATTTCGCTGTTTTCGCGCGAAAAATCTGCATGACTTTGAGCCACCGTCGTCGTCTTTCGAACATAGTAAATTTAAAAATTTACAGGTTTGTTTTCGCGCCTTTGTTTGATGACGTTAAAGCGTATGACGTGTCATAAGACACATACGATCGGAGTTACGTGCCATAATTTTGGTGTGAACGACACCCGTTTTCCGATGAGTTTTCGAAAAATCATTGGAATGGGCAAAAGGTTACAAATGCTCCAGTGGGAATAGGCTATCAAATTGATAGCCTATTCTCACCGGAGCATTTCCCATTCCGATGATTTTCCGAAATCATGATAACAATATGAAACTTTTAAAATCCTTTGTGCGTGGGAAACTTTCTTTCTGTTTGTCGAACGGCGATCCTTTCATTCATGGCCTATTCCCACCGGAAATAAATTCACTTCCGCAACAGACGGACGTTGGAATAATGTACGGCTTTCTATGAAAACGGTATAAATGAGCTTCCTCAAAATATTGCCGGATATTGAAGTCGGGTTAAAGTCGCGTAATTCGTCGAAAAGCTGACGTAGCCAAAACAACATCCGTACGACTAATTCATTGTACTCGCAAAAACACTGCATGACTTTGAACCGCCGTCGTCGTCCTTCGAACATTCAATACTGTAGGTTTGTTTTTGTTGAAATTTATGTATTTTCTAGGTCTGTATTGGAAATATAAATAGAGTGTTGAAAAAAAGTGATTAATAGTTCACTTCTATATTTTAGTTAGAATGTAAAGAGAGAGAAAGAGAGGACCAAAGGCACGCCATGGTTGCCGCATCGTTAAGAAAGAGGAAGAATGAATTACAAGATGTCTTACTAGTTTTAGCAAAATACTGCCCCTTTTGAACCGGGGTCTGTAGGCTAATATATAGACCAACTTCTTATCCATTAAGTCACTAACGAAACGATACACGTTTATAGTTTCACGCATATTTACCTATTGATTTAAAGGACTAATTCGCAACAGACTAACGAAAACGCGCATTAATCAATTCATGCATGGAAGCGAATCGAAGTCGTATATACACAACTGATCGGACGGCCACCATTACAGCCGCCACCCGCAATAAGCTTTTGGCAGCATTTGGGGATAACGTCACGCTGTGCCACGTGGCGCCACATTATTTGACACTGGAGAAGATAGGAGGAGGAACCATGGCTCCAGATTTGGTAGATGTCACCTTGTAGACCCTGTCGTACAATGGCCGTATAATAAGTACATCGCCCATCGTACCTTTTTGTACTATATAGTGTTCCTATTGGCCTAAGGTTTAGTAGTAGGTAGTCATGAGGAGGCAGACTAAGACTTAGTGATATTTCGGTACCTCTCTCTAAGAGAGCTTGTAACTATAGCGGTCATCTTGACCCATAACTTAATGCCGGGTGAGCAAATTCAGTGATTCTTTTTGCTACAGACTCAGGGGAGTCCAAGCTACTCAAGGGTGTAGTCGGCCAGAGTATTTTCATGCCAAGGTGGCACTTATTCAATGGGAAAGTCAAAGTGGGGAATATTGTCCAAAACACATATTCAAGCTTTGCATTCTGTGGTGGAACTGAGCACACAGAAGGTCTTCTCTTCATAAGGGTGAGGTTGTATTGGGGTTTTAATTGTCAGGGGATCATTCATTTGGGTTTATATCAACTTGCAGTCAGAACTATCTAGATTAGCTTCTTTTGGATCTGCGAATTATGTGGGCAATGGAGCCCATAGAATTTCAGTTTTCGCATTTTAGTGTTAGTGTTTTTTTTTCAACTTAAAAATATATTTTCTCCGTACACACTTGTCGGATTATAGAACCAATGGTCGCGATTGACAGCCAAGATTCCCACCTTTCGATTGGCGGTCTCCATGTTAAAATAGGACAAGTGTGGACGGAGAAATTCTGTTTTAAGCAAGAAAATGATTATCACTAATAAGACACGGTGTAACGTCACACTATGCGCGTGACCGTGCGTCTCGCCATGCCCTGTGACGTTATGCCGGGTGGTAGCAACCAGGTAGACGAACACATGGCATAGATTTTCGTCATGGTACAGTTCTTTCTACAGTACACCGTGAATCGCTATTAGGGTTAATGTTGTTTTTGCCATTTAAAACATCTTTTCTCTGTACACACACGTCGGATTGTGGATCTGATCGTTGCTATTGAGAGGTAAAAGTCTCAGCTTCTTAATGGCGGTTTCGAATTGAAAACCGGACAATTGTGTACGGAGAAAAAATGTTTTAAACAGCAAAAAAAAAAAAACACTAATAGCGATACACGGTGTAGTAATAATGTCACACGAGTAGCCACCTAAGTGAACCGTAACTTGTTACGCTGACAGAGGAGGACAAAGCTGATAATTAAAAACAATTCGGTAACGTTTACTTGAGCGTCTCTCCAACTTTTCTCGGTGCACAATTATCTGTTTGTTGATTTAACGATTTCGATTGAAAAACAATAAGATCCTTACAATACGAACGACGGTCTCTAAACGGAGCTCCGACATGTGCGCACATAATTAGCAATGTATACGGCTCACACAATTTCAAGTTACCAAATTATGAATAAGGGTGAAGTTCCATCATGTGACAAGTGGCGTAGTTTACAGAAATCCGCTAACGTCCGTACCAAATCGTACCGCCTATTTTGATTTTATACGAAAAAATACATTACAGAGAATCTTGCCGATACTCTCCGAAGATTTTGGAGGTAATACTGGCCGTCGGATGTTCATCTGCGAGGAGTTCGCTTCATTTTTTTTTGTAACTGTCAACCCACCTCAAGGAGGTGGGTTGAAAAAAAAAATCGTGACACGCTGGACGATTAACCAACGTGTCATGATGGAAAACCAGCGAAAAATCTTAAGACTTTCACATGGCACGCGGTTTCCAAAATACAACCGCAAATAAATTGAAATTTCGTAACATTCCCTCGTCACGCTATTTTCGGTAACTTTTGTTCGTCACACCATTTCTCTCAAAGGACTTTCATTATGTTTGAAAACAAAAACCTTATAAAATGAGATGGCGTATAGACTGGCGTCTGCAAAATGTATAAAAGTTTTGTCGTATGATTACTTCGTACCATAGTTGTTCAAAACATAATTTACGCACGATTCGAACGCGCGTACAATACGTAGAAACTGGAGAGGTTGATTTGAAAAAATCGTAAAAAACGTTAATGAATTTTTTTCCATACAAATCCGTACATGTTAAAAAAATTGAATTGAACATGTACCACAGTTTGTACGCTTTCCGTCAAATGAGCCCTAAAAAACAATATATATTCAAATAATTATCACACCCCATGTATTCATCGGAACATTCACATCAATTGGTTACGGCCAATCCTCTTAGCGGGTTTTAGGGGCGTACTGTAGAAATTAATGGTTCATTTTAAGTATTTTCTAGGTCTAAATAGAAATATAGAAAGAAGCCGAGGCAGTCTACCTCTAACTTCTCTGTCCAACTCTCAAACTTGTCACAGTCACTGAGAAATTGGAGAGGGAGCTAAAGCCATGGCTACCTAGGCTATCCAGAGGTTTTACGCGAAATTTGTATTAATTAGGGGTTTATTTACTAAAAGGTAGGTGCCAAACACAAGATTTGATCGTGGTACCTAGCGGCTGTAGAAACTAATGGTTTTATTAGTATTTTCTAGGTCTGAAAAGAAATATAGAAGTCGAGGCAGTCTATCTCTAACTTCTCTCTCCAACTCTCAAACTTGTCGCAGTCATTGAGAAATTGGAGAGGAAACTAGAGCCATGGCTACCTTGGCTATCCTGAGGTTTACGGGGATTTTATATTAGGGTTTATTTATTTATTTAAAAGGTATGTGCCGGCGGCAGGATTTGATCCTTGTACCTACCGGCCGCAAAATCAGGAATAGCCGGTAGCCTTAGCCGTTAAGTCTAGAACTAGTGTTACGTACTATATAGTTTGATATTTATTTATATACATATACGTACGATAATTCATTTAACTGAAATGAATTACGGGATACATAGATCCAGCAATATATAATGTACGAATTACGGTACGGACAGAAATCAATACCGCGCATTTGTTTCGTAAGTGAAACAAATACCCCGCATGTATTTATTACGGTTACGATTAAATCCGAATTTAATCGGACGGCCGGGATTAGCGCCGAGATCGCGGAGGAAGATTTTGGCGGTTTGTGGCCATCGCCACATCGGATGACGCGTGGCGAAATTCCGTTGGATTGTGGAATCTCCGGAGATTATGGCACCGAATCCGGATTTGACATGTGTCGACATTTTGGCCATGTCGTACAATGTCCGTACATAAAGTACACCGGCAGCTGTACTTTTGCGTACGAAACTCAATTCTGATTGGTTCCGTACATCAGTAGATAGAGTCTGTGAGAGAGATAGGACTTAGAAAAATTAGGAGATATGACCCTCTCTCCCAGAGAGCTTCTGTACAAAAGGTCAACTTTGACCCTCCATAACTTACTGCTCAGGGGAGCAAATTCAGAGATTCTTTTTGCTACCGACTCAGGGGAGTCTTACCTTTACAGAGGTGCAGGTGGTCAGGGTTTTTGTTTGCCAGGGTGGCAGTTATTTTTGCTGGAACACAAAGGGGTCAGGATTATCCTAGAGGCTTCTTGGAAGCTGTCTACTCTGAGGACTTATGGAGGTCTCAGAGTTTCAGGTTATGGGCCCACCCTCTAGGGTACCAATCTTTAATGGAACTAGCTTCATATACTGGGAAAGTATGATGATAGGAGCTTTATGCGAAAAAAGGTTTTGGGGGATAGTGAGTGGACGGTTGGGGCATCCATCAAGTCTTCGAATTCCTCCAGGGTTTGGAGGAACCAGATTCACCAGGAAAGAGGACCCACCTTCAACGGAGGAAACAAAAGAAGGAGAGGTGGTGGACAAAGGAAAGGAGAAGGAGATGACCACACCAATAGCAACTGGTTCGACATTCATGTCACCTATTCCGAGGAATGAGGAGAATGATACTGAAACCTGGGACTTCAACAATATGGCGGCAAATCACTTCATCCTACGCCATCTCACTCAAGGACTTGCATGTCCTCATTTGCAGGTAGAAAGAGCATCCGATCTTTGGATGGCTCTCATAGAGATGTACTGAAGTGGTACGATTCAGCAACAACAGTTGGCTGATCAGAAAGTTAAGGAGTATGTATACAAAGGGGGAAATATGTTGGATTTTTGCAATGAGCTTGCTACACTCTTCATGAAGCTAGAGAGTGCGGGAAAAGATTTTAGTGAAAAATAAAAGGTTAATTGTTTACTGATGAAGTTACCTGATGAGTTCGTGAACATAGTTTACCGTGTGCAGGACTTGCCTGACTCAAGGTGGATATGGAACTCAGTGGTAGGGATGATTCTCGTTCAAGAGAATACAATTGAGATCCGAAGGGGAGGAAAGAGTGGCCAAGCCTTGGCAACAGCGACTGATTGGAGGAACAGGGATTCCCGAAAACCGGTCGGAAACTATAGGGGTAGGGAGCAGAAAAAATAGGGCGATGAGTTCGAACCAAGGGCTCCCAAAGGACTATGTCACTTTTGTAAGAAACCGGGCACTATATGGCAGAGTGCACTAAGCTAACCGAGCTTCGGTTAAAGGAGGGGCAGACCGGTGGTACCCCGAGAGGAAAGAAAAAGGCCCTTGTCACACAGGTACTTGATGCTGAATCCGAGGACGAGGACGATGAGCTCCTTTTAGATGAGGAGTTGGAGGCGAAAAATGAGGTCGAAATTCCACGAAGGCAGAAATGTGCTTACGGTGGATTGAAAGGTGAAGCATGCTGGATTGTAGATTCAGGTGCCTCCATGCACATGTGTAAGGATAGACACCTGTTCACTAAGATAAGAAAGATTCCCACCGTAGAGATAGAGTACGGGGATGGGAGGATAGTCACCACTACTCTTGTAGGATCGGTAGATCTAAAAGTGTTAGTAGAAGGAAAGACATCCATATTAACATTCTCCGATGTATTGTTTATTCCGGAGCTGAACAAAAATCTTATCTCTACATCAGTATTAGATGATAAGGGTTTTTTTACTAGCACTAGGGAAGGAGTCTTTACTGCTAGTTTTGAGGATGATGTCTATTTCATTGCTGAGAAAGGTAGCCATGGGATGTTTAGGCTGATCTTAAGTAATGAAAAGAAGAAACTTTATTATGCTGGTGTTCATGATATTATGATGTGGCATAAGAGGCTTGGGCATGTGAATCTAGATAAGTTAAGAGAGATGAAAAAGATGGGAGTGGTGGAAGGGATTCAGTTCAATGAGAGTGATGATATAAGTGATTGTAGTGGATGTGCTCAAGGTAAAGCACACAGATTACCCTTTCCTAAGTCAGCCACCTATAAGGGAGAAAATGTTCTAGATCTAGTACACACAGATATTTGGGGACCGGCTAAAGTGCCCTCACCGGGGGGGAAGAGATTTATGATGACTATAACTGATGATTGGTCTCGGTATTCCCGGGTATATTTTTTGAAAAACAAGTCCGAAGATGAGGATTGTTTTAGACAATATAAAGCATGGAGCGAAAAACTCCATGAAACTCCAATCAAGAGAGTAAGGAGTGACAATGGTGGAGAGTATACTTCTAACCAGTTTGAGGATTTTCTGAAGGAAGATGGGGTTCAACACCAAAAGACAGTTCCAGAAAATCCAGAACAGAATGGGGTAGCTGAAAGGTTAAATAGAACACTAAGTGATAGTGCTAGAAGTATGTTGTCAGATAAAAAGATAGGGAAAAGGTTTTGGGCAGAAGCAATGAACTGTGCTAATTACCTCAAGAATAGAGTTCTTACTTCAGCTATAAGAGATCAAACACCTTATGAGAGATGGACAGGCCGGAAACCAGACATATCTCACTTAAAGGTTTTCGGCAGTCAAGTGTTCAGTCTAGATACTGATCGGTCCAATTGGAAGCTAGATCCTAAAGGAAAACCGGGATACTTATTAGGATATGATGAAGATGTTAAAGGATAGAGAGTTTATGATCTAAAAAGGGAAGATATAATCTTAGTAAAGCATCTAGTAGTTATGGATGAAGGAAAGTCTGTGGATCCCTTCAAATTTACGAAGTCAGTAAAAATCAGATTTGAGTCAGAAAATTCCGATGACTTTGAGCTTCCTACCTATCCAGGTTTTAGAGAAAATGACATTCTTGCAGGAACAAATCTGACCGAAAAGGACTCGGCTGTGGAAACTCCAGTAACAACTCTACTCGAAGCGGAAGACGTGGTGGAAATTGATTCGGAATCAAGTGATAGGGGAGAAGCCGAGATTGTTCGAAAGAATCCACGAGAACCATCTATTCCGGCCTCAAATTTTGAGGGGGGGAGGAGAAGTAGCAAAAGACTGCAAGAAAAACAGGTTAATAACAAGGTAACTAAACTATCTCATCAAGATGAACCTCAAACTTATGGAGAGGCGATGACTTGTCCAGAAAGAAACCGGTGGAAGACATCCATCAATGAGGATATGGCTTCAATCATGGCAGCCGATACTTGGGAGCTGGTGGACTGTCCACCTAACCGAAAACCAATCGGTTGTAAGTGGGTTTTCAAATTAAAACTGAACCCAGATAACACAATCGAACGCTACAAGGCGAGATTAGTGGCAACGGGATTTACACAAAAGGAAGGAATTGACTACGAGGAAACCTATGCCCCGGTGGTCAGATTTCCCTCCGTCCGCATACTTCTCAGTTTAGCAGCGGCGGAAGACATGGAAGTGCATCAGATGGACATCAAGACAGCCTTTTTGCATAGAGAATTGGAAGAGGAGATCTTCATGCGACAACCCGAAGGTTTTGTGGAGGAAAGAGAGGAGAGTAAGGTATGCCGGCTGATTAAATCTCTTTATGGTTTGAAACAGGCACCTCGACAATGGAATAAGAAGCTTGATGAGTTTCTTACCGTTCTGGGATATATTCGGATCAGCTCAGATCACTCAATCTATGTTTTCGAAGATGAGGAAGGTTTGATATTTATTGCAATTTATGTTGATGATTTGCTTGTATTAAGTAAATCAATGGAAAAAATTAACAAACTGAAAACCGATCTTAAGGGGAGATTTGAAATGAAGGATATGGGAGAAGCAAGATATATTTTGGGAATTCAAGTAGAGAGAGACCGAAAAAGGAAAATTATAAGATTGACTCAAAAGGAAGCAATAGGGAACATGCTTGAAAAATTTCAAATGGATAAAGCTAATAGTTGTACAACTCCAATGGAGTTGAAGAAGGGAAGTGAGGGGAGTGAGGAAGAAGGAGTCATAGTCTTAGACGAGGAATTATCTCCTGATGAACAGAAGTTCATGCAGACTATTCCTTACAGACAAGTAGTGGGAAGTCTAATCTATTTTATGAAATGTACCCGGCCGGATTTAGCTGCAGCTGTAGGAGTGCTGAGTAGAAGTCTAAATGCTCCCACTAAGAAGGATTGGGAGGCAGCTAAGAGAGTCCTTAGATATTTGGTAAGAACTAGAGATCTATGGTTGCATTTGGGTGGAGAGAATACTGACATCACTACTTGGAGTGATGCCAGTTATGGTGATGCTCCGATGAGTAGATGTACTTCTGGATATGTATTATATGTGGGTGATGGGGCTTGCTGTTGGAGTAGCAAACAGCAAAAGGTTATTGCTCAGTCCACCATGGAGGCTGAGTATATGGCCTCTTGCTCTGCTGTAAAAGAATTGATGTGTGTCAAGTCTTTGCTTGGTGAGCTTGGTCACCTTAAGAGTGGTGTGCAGGAAATATTTTGTGATAATCAGACAGCAATCGCTATTTCTGCCAATCCTAAACACCATTTTAAAGCCAAACACATGGACATCAGACTCAGCTTTGTTAGAGAGAAAGTAGAAAACAAAATAATCAGGTTAGAGTACAGACCAGATAGTGAGATGGTAGCAGATATGATGACCAAACCTGTGCCTTCCCCTAAGCTAATTTTTTACATTGAGAAGTGTGGTCTGAAATTAAAGATTGACTAGAAAATAAGGGGAGTGTAGAAACTAATGGTTTTATTAGTATTTTCTAGGTCTGAAAAGAAATATAGAAGTCGAGGCAGTCTATCTCTAACTTCTCTCTCCAACTCTCAAACTTGTCGCAGTCACTGAGAAATTGGAGAGGAAGCTAGAGCCATGGCTGCCTTGGCTATCCTGAGGTTTACGGGAATTTTATATTAGGGTTTATTTATTTATTTAAAAGGTATGTGCCGGCGGCATGATTTGATCCTTGTACCTACCGGCCGCCAGATCAGGAATAGCCGGTAGCCTTAGCCGTTAGGTCTAGAATTAATGTTAAGTACGATATAGTTTGATAATTAATTATACCGCGCATTTGTTTCGTAAGTGAAACAAATACCCCGCATGTATTTATTACGGTTACGATTAAATCCGAATTTAATCGGACGGCCGAGATTAGCGCCGAGATCGCGGAGGAAAATTTCGGCGGTTTGTGGCCATCGCCAAATCGGATGACGCGTGGCGAAATTCCGTTGGATTGTGGAATCTCCGGAGATTATGGCACCGAATCCGGATTTGACATGTGTTGACATTTGGGCCATTATGTACAATGTCCGTACATAAAGTACACCGGCAGCTGTACTTTTGCGTACGAAACTCAATTCTGATTGGTTCCGTACATCAGTAGATAGAGTCTGTGAGAGAGATAGGACTTAGAAAAATTAGGAGATAGGACCCTCTCTCCCAGAGAGCTTCTGTACAAAAGGTCAACTTTGACCCTCCATAACTTACTGCTCAGGGGAGCAAATTCAGAGATTCTTTTTGCTACCGACTCAGAGGAGTCTTGCCTTTACAGGGGTGCAGGTGGTCAGGGTTTCTGTTGGCCAGGGTGGCAGTTATTTTTGCTGGAACACAAAGGGGTCAGGATTATCCTAGAGGCTTCTTGGAAGCTGTCTACTCTGAGGACTTATGGAGGTCTCATAGTTTCAGCGGCCGGCACGCAGCAGGTAGCCGGTAGCTTTAGTCGTTAAGTCTAGAACTAGTGTTACGTATTACAAGGTTTGGTATTTAGTTAAACATTAACACGTAGGATTATTCATTTAATTGAAACTATTTACGGAGACATAGATCCGATAATGTATAAGTAAGGATAACGGTACGGACAAGAAATCAATACCGCGCATTTATTTCTTTAGTGAAACGAATACCGCGCATGTATTTATTACGGCTACGATTAAATTCGAATTTAATCGGACGGTTGGAATTAGCGCCGAGATTGCGGAAGACAATTTCGGTGGTTTGTGGCCATCGCCACATCGGATGACACTTGGCGAAATTACACTAAATCGTGGTATCTCCGGAGATTATGGCACCGAATCCGGATATGACATGTGTCGACATTTAGGCCATGTTGTACAATGTCCGTACATAAAGTACACCGGCAGCTGTACTTTTGCGTATGGAATTGTAATCTGATTGGTTCCGTACATCAGTAGATAGAGTCTAAGAGAGAGATTGGACTTAGAAAAATTAGGAGATAAGACCCTCTCTCCCAGAGAGCTTCTGTACAAAAGGTCAACTTTGACCCTCCATAACTTACTGCTCAGGGGAGCAAATTCAGAGATTCTTTTTGCTATCGACTCAGGGGAGTCTTGCCTTCACAAGGGTGCAGGTGGTCATAGTTTTTGTCTGCTAGGGTGACAGTTTTTTTTGCTGAAACACAAAGGGGTCAGAGTTATCATAGAGGCTTCTTGGAAGCTGTCCACTCTGAGGACTTATGGAGGCCTCAGAGTTTCACGTACGTAGGCCCAGGTTCAATTCTTGCGAATTGTTTATTTTTGTCAGAATAAAATTGTCTAACTACTGCCGTGGTGTCGGTAATTGCGTCTTCCTTGAATTTTCGCTTTCAACTGGTGGCTTCTTTTCGAAAATTTAAAGAAACGACCGTACACATTTTGAACTTACGACGCTCAAATAGTGTGACGCCGCAGCGTCTCTTTTTGGAAATGTCCGTAGATGTTACGATAAATTTCCGTACATTTATTTGTACATTCTGATCAGTTTGCTGAACAGAAAGTACCGATACGTGCATCGATTTTTTTCTTCAATTTCCGTACAGTTTCCGTAAATATTCGTACAGTTATTGTAACATGTCTATAGTTTTCCGTAAATTTCCAGTTTCAGTTTAAAGTAAACGTTTTTTTGCGATTTTTTGAAAAGTCACGTACAATACGTAGAAACTGGAAAAAAGGAAAAAATCGCGCGTATTGAACAACTTGGTTTTTTTTACGCAGGTACATGGAACGCAAGTCAAGATTTGAAGTTAAGTTTGTCGGTGCTAAAAATTTGAAAGATATTTAATATCGGATCCTAGCTTGCGTGGCGCCATGCAATTTAGAACACGTGGCTTACAAACTCTATGTGATGGAAGTTCGACTCAATAGACCCTGTCTGTAGAGTTTGCCGTACAATTACGGAAACGTATGATGGAACTTCACCCTAAGTACATATCATAGTTCAAAAGTAGGTGAAAGTAGGCCCATACAATATGCCTATTGTACGCAAAACATACAATATGCCCTTAAGACCCATATTGTATTGGTCGAAAAATGAATAAAAAGGGTAACATGCTTAAGTTGCATATCGATGAATATAGAATTAAACGTCATGTCTAAATTTTGAAAAACATTCGGACAAAAAATATTTTTTCTGTGAGTTTTGAGGTGTTTTCTATTTAAACCATCATATATGGACGATCGGACGGTGGCCAATCAAAGCAGTGATCTTAAGAAGATCACATGAAAAGCCATTAACACAACTTACGATAAGACAATCTGTCATATTAGCGTCTGCAATTTTGAAGGCCACAATAAATAAAGCCTCAAATTGACCAACCAAGTTGCCCATCCGCGTTTTTTTTTTTTTTTCCGGGTTTTCTTTCCCGCAGAATGTCATCCTACGCCGTGTTAGTTCGCTAAAAAATTCCGTCAGGTGGCGTGCGTTGTACCATGATCATACGTCAGATTCCTACAATCGTACAAGAGTGTCCACAACGCACACCCATACAGTATGCTTACTCTACGCGAGTTTAGTGCCAAGTTTTGTGCGCCTACCAAAGGCCTACCATGAAAACACCTACTTTTGAACTATGGTAACTATACGGTTTAAACCTAATAATCTATCCAAGGACGAATTTACGGCCTACGCCCCCCTTGAAGAAAATGTGCACTAATCGTCGATCGTTTTTGTATAAAGATAAAGCACCAGTGCGCTGCCACGTGTCAAATTTTGTTAACTGACTCCCAAATCAGTTATCAGTAAATTTGTCGTTTCAGAGCAGTGCGGTCCTGCGCTGGACTGTTTTTATTTTTTAACCTTTTATGATGTACGCTGCTAGAGTTATAACACTAATTAGGTCTCAACTCTTTTCGACACTATTTCAGGAAATGGATGAAAATATGCCACGTTTCCCTCCACCACGGTCGGTATTATAAATTGTAATCTCGCTATAACCCTAATCATAGTTCAAAAGTAGGTGACCGTACGCCCATACAATATGCCTATTGTACGCAAAACATACAATATGCCCTTAAGACCCATATTGTATTGGCGCAAAATGAAATAAAATAGGGACAGGGTTGAGTTGCACATCGATCGATAGAGAATTAAACGACATGTCTAAATTTTGAAAAAAAATCGGACAAAAGAAAATATTTCTGTGAGTTTTGAGGGACTTTTTTTTGAGTTGGGACAGGGATAAAATAAAGTAAAACGCGGTTATGTTATACCCAGAATTCCCGTATAACATACAAAACGCATGTTATCCGTATAACATACCCGCATGCCAGTGGATGAAAACTTGATACTAATCCCAATATCGCTCTAATGTTAAATATTATGGCTGGCACCACCTCCCTTTGCACCGTATAAAAGTAGGTAAAGGACTTTATCACAGCTTTTCTCAACTCTGGATTAATCACAATATTGAGATCGTCGCATGTAGTATTTTCCAATTTTTTATTTT
>JBBHKE010000820.1:41084-64918 GCA_037447655.1 Zygnema cylindricum | reverse complement strand
CGGTTTTCATGGTTATTTTTTTTTAAATTTGATGTATTTTTTTTGGACTCTTGTAAAAGTTTTTGGATGATATTGCAATTCAAAGTCCTCCATTGGACGACAGAATACAGGAAGCCTCTAGATAGTTTTTAACTAACCCACTTCAAGCCACAATCACTGCTGCCCAAGATGGCAAACTAACAGTTTGATTGCACCCTGTGTAGCGTAAACTCCCCTGAGTCCGTAGAAAAAAGATTCAGTGAAAACGGCCAACCAGCCGATAAATTATAAGGTGGCAAAGATGCCAAGTTTTATACATAGTCTCCGGGGATCACGAGACTGAATCCGAATATGACATGTGTCAACATTTAGGCCATATCGTACAATACTCGTACACAAAGTACACCGGCAACTGTACTTTTGTGTACGGCAGAGAAATATGATTGGTGGCGTACATCACTAGATAGATTTTTGGAGAGAGATAGGACTTAGAAAAAATTGGTAGATAGGACCCTCTCTCCTAGAGAGCTTCTGTACAAAAGGTCAACTTTGACCCTTCATAACTTACTACTAAAGGGAGCAAATTCAGCGATTCTTTTTGCTATCAACTAAGGGGAGTCTTGCCTTCACAAGGGTGAAGGTGGTCAAAGTTTTTGTTTGCCAGGGTGGCATTTATTCATGCCAAAACATAAAGGGGTCAGGGTTATCCTAGAGGCTTCGTGTGAGTTGCCTACTCTGAGGACCTATGGGGGTCTCAGAGTTGCAGGTTATTGGCCCACTATCTAGGGTGCCCATTTTTAATAGAGCTGGCTTCATATACTAGGAAAGTATGATGACAGGAGCTCTATGTGAGAAACGGTTTTGGGGAATAGTGAGAGGACGGGTGAGGCGTCCATCAAGTCTTGGGATACCTCCTGAGTTTTCAGGAGGCAAATTCACTAGAGATGTAGATCCATCTTCAACTGTGGAGACAAAAGAATGGGAGGTTGTGGAAAAAGGAAAGAAGAAGGAGACAAACACACCCATAGCAATCGGTTCGGTGTTTATGTCACTTATTCCGAGGAACAAGGAGAATGATATCGATACCTTGGACTACAACAATATGGCAGCTAAGCACTTCATCCTGCGCCATTTTACTCAAGGGCTTGCATCTCCCCATATGCCGGTAGAGAGGGCATCCGATCATTGGGTGGCTCTTATAGAGATCTAAGAAAGTGGTCCGATTCAGCAACAACAGTTGGCTGATCAGAAATTTAAGGAGTATGCATACAATCGGGGGAAGATGTTGGCTTTTTGCAATGAGTTTGCTACACTTTCCATGGAACTGGAGAGTGCTGGAAAAGTATTTAGAGAAAAGGAAAAGGTTAACTGTTTACTGATGAAGTTACCTGATGAGTTCTATAACATAGTCAATTGCGCGCAAGACTTGGAGGACTCGAGGTGGATTTGGAATTTAGTGGTGGGGATGATTTTTGTTTGGGAGAATACGATTGAGATCCGAAGGGGAGGAAAGAGTGGGCAATCTTTGGCAGCTGGGACTGATTGGAAGAACAATGATTCCACGAAACAGGTTGGAAATTATCGAGGGGAGGGGCAAAAAAATTACACCGAGGAGTTCAGACCAAGGACTCCCAAGGGTTTGTGCCATTTTTGTAAAAAACCCGGGCACTATATGGCTGAATGTACTAAGTTAACCGAGCTGTGTTTAAAGGAGGGGCAGACCAGTGGACCCTTAAGAGGAAAGAAAAAGGCCCTTGTGACACAGGTACATGAGGCGGAATCCGAGGACGGCAATAATCAGACAGCAATCGCTATTTCTGCCAATCCTAAACAACATTTTAAAGCCAAACACATGGACATTAGATTCAGCTTTGTTAGAGAGAAAGAAAAAAACAAACTTATCAGTTTAGAGTACCGACCAGATAGCGAGATGGTAGCAGATATGATGACCAAACCTGTGCCTTCCGCTAAGCAAATTTTCTGCTGGAAGAAGTGTGGTCTGAAATGAAAGAGTGACTAGAAAATAAGGGGAGTGTGGAAATTGATGGTTCTTTTAGTATTTTCTAGGTCTAAAATATAATGTAGAAAAGAAGCCGAGGCAATCTGCCTGTAACTCCTCTCTTCAACTCCCACACTTATTGCAGTTACTGAAAGTTGGAGAGGAAGCTAGAGCCATGGTTGCCTATGCTATCTGGAGATTTACGGGAAATAGATTAGTTGATTTACGGATAGGTAGTTTATTTACTAAAAGGGGATATGTCAAATCCTGGATTTGATCTTGGTACCTACCGTCCGATATAGCCGCCGGTAGCCGTTAGACTTATCCATTAAGTCTAGGACTAAAGTTACGTGATGTGAGATTTGTTAAGTATTTAAATGTTACCACGTATGATAATTCATCTAACGGCAACTGTTTTCGGGATACATAGATCCGGTTATGTAAAAGTACGGATTACAGTACGGATAAGAAACGAGTTCTGCGCATTTGTTTGCTCTTAATTGGAGGAAGCTGGCCTCAATTATCGATCGGACTCTACTTTTGCAGTTCCCACTGTCATACCCGGAAAAAAAGATGTCGAAGGAAACTTTACCGATCGCCGGTTGTGCGACGATTATCGTGAACTCAATGCTATAACTATATAAGATCGACACCCAATGCCATTCGCCGAAGAAATATTTGATCATGTAGGAGGCGCTTAATATTTCAGTATTCTTGATTTACAACAAGGTTTTAATCAAATTGAAATAGAGGAGAAAAAAAGTCATAAAACCGCCTTTTGGGGTAGTGATGGTCGTTGGGAATGGTCTGTGATGCCTTTTGGACTTAAGAAAGCTCCCGCAGTTTTTCAAAAAGTAATGGATTCAGTTTAAGTTGGTTGCAAGTTTGCACGATGTTATATTGATGATTTGATTATCGCCTCTGCCACGATTGAAGATCACGCAGCTCATATCGAATGGGTCCTAACCGAACTGAAAAAGGTCAGATTAAAATGTCATCCATATAAATGTACTTTCGGGTCTGAGGGTGTGCCTTACCTTGGACATCTCATTTCCTCCAAGGGAATCACACCACTTGAAGCAAAAATCAAGGCTATTAGCAAACTGCCAGCCCCCGTTGATCTCACGGGTCTTCAAGCCTTCCTAGGATTAGCTAATTATTATACCAGGTTTGTTCCTAGTTTCATCATTATCCCTTCACCATTGAACGATTTGCTCAAGAAAGAAGTTCATTTCGTTTGGGGACCTAATCAGATTTCAACTTTCCAGAAGTTGAAAGATGCCATCTCTAGTGCTCCAATTCTTTGACCTCCTAATCACAAATTACCTTTCTGTCTACAAACAGACTTTGGCAAGCCTATCATCACGGCCATCTTAACCCAGGGAGAACTAACAGGAGAAGAATACGTGGTCACTTACGTAAGCTGAAGTAATAATCCTGCGGAGTGAAATTACAGTAGTTATGAACGAGAATGTCTGACGACAATTTGGGGTATTGTACACCTTTGTCACTACCTTTACGGAAATCCGTTTACACTTCTAACCGACCATCAACCCTTACATTGGCTGATGACGAACGATAAACTGTCAAGAAAATTAGCTCGATAGGGATTAATTTTACATAAATATGATGTGGAAATAATTCACCGTCCAGGATTACTTAATCTGAATGCAGACGGCATTTCTCCAAATCCTTTTCCAAGGACCACAAACAATGGAGTCCGACAGGATTTTGATGACGATTTAACTACTATGTCAACAAGGTTTTATATCACACATTGTTTAGCTTCGCTGCCCCACTCCCAATCTGCCCCAGATCCATGGCGGGACGGAGCACTAATTCCTTTCCTCTCCCCACAAATCTTCCGACTAGGCACTACGTCCAAAGAGGAGGAAAGAGTAAAGATAAAAGCTAAAATTTATCTTTGGTTAGGAAGATCGCTAGTTAGATTGTTAGGGTACAGTAGTCACAGACACGTACCTCGCCCGACTGAACGCCTCTTGCTGATTGAACAAATTCACACTGAGCTGGGTCATTATGGGACCAATTGCACCTTAAGCTTGCTACAAACACGCTATTGGTGGTCTTGGATGTAATCTGACGTCGCATCGGTATTGCACAAATGTGCAATATGTGATCGTATACGCACCTCTTTTAGCAATCGATTGACTACCCTCCAACCATTACCCATCAAGGGGCTATTTTACCGCTGGTCTTGCGATTTGGCAGGTCTTTTTCCCATATCCTGGAGGGGGAAACAATATATAATGATCATGATTGAAAATTTTAGCATATGGGTTGAAGTAGTAGCGTTACCACACAAAACTGCTAAGCTCACCACCACAGCTTTGAAAAAACATGTTTTTATGAGATACGGCGTTCCAGCCTAAGTCCTCACAGATCAAGGGACTAAATTCTTCGGAGAATTCCAAAAAATGCTAGATGACGCTCTTATAGACCATCGTCGAACAAGCCGCGATCATCCACAAGCAAATGGATTGGTCGAACATGCAGTTTAGACCTTCAAGGAGGCATTACGCAAGCATTGTTTGGAGAAACATATAACTGTGTGGGACGAGTCACTTGACTATATTGCCATGGGGTATCGAATGTCGGTACAAGCGAATCTTGCTAATTTTAGTCCATACTATGTCTTATTTGGGCGTCAACCCTTGTTGGGTAGGAATATCCAGAAAGCCGCAAGCTTTCCGCTTCCCTTATTGTCTGACGCGGTTTTTCTGGAAAAACTTACTAACACGGCGCTCCTTTTTGCCTGAGAGATACCCATGGCTTTTGACAACTTGCAGATCGCCCAGCAACGAGATACTTTACGCTTTGCCACTACACGCAGCGGTAGCTACAAGCCCTAGTAGAAGCCTTACAGAGTGGGAGATTATGTCTACTTACGGCGCCAATCTTTTAATACCTTCAACACAGATGTTTCACCTCATATTCTCTGAATTATCAAAGTTGACACGAAAGGCATGCGAGAACTTCAAGGAGCAGATACCCGAATCTTTAAGGAGCATTCGTAGGACTGTACTCCATGTTATAAACCGGATCCATCCCAGGACATGGACCATATGCATATGCCTATCATTTGTTGATATTTGTGTATTTTCTAGGTCTGTAATAGGATAGGAAAAAGGCAGAGGCAGTCTGCCTCTAACTCCCCTCTCCAAGCCCCCACACTTGTTGTAGTCACTGAAGGCTGGATAGGGAGCTAGAGCCATGGCTGCCTAAGCTCTCTAGAGAAGACAGGGGGTAAATTAGGTAGACTTACCAAAAGATAGTTGACCCACCCAGGAATTGAACCTGGTCCCTGCCGTCCGTCAATTTGCATTAGCCGTTAGCTCTAGCTGTTAAGTCTAGGAAACATATTACGATATATTGGGTTTGATAAATATATAAATCGTTACATGTAGATTAATTCGTTTAACGGCGAATAGATACTTAGTGCATAGATACAGTTTGATTTAGTACGAAGTACAGTATGGGGACAGAACGGATACCGCGCATTTGTTTCGATAGCGAAACAAATACCGCGTGTCGAATTTCAGCGGCTAGGATTATAGCCGGTTTTGATCGGACGGCCGCGATAAACGCCGCGATCACGGAAAAGGCACTTTTGGCGTTTTACGGTCTTTGCCACGTCAGATGACATGTGGCGTGATAACATTGGATTACGGGAATTCCGGAGATTACAGGAACTAATCCTCATTTGACACGTGTCGACATTTTGGCCATGTCGTACAATGGCCGTACAAAAAGTACACCGGCACCTTACGATTGTGTATTGTAATCAACGAGGATGTTTCACATGCTTGAAATTATCATGGATTCTATTTTTGCTTTGATCGATTTTTGATGTAGCATAACGCAATTGTACACTGTAATTAGCATGGATGTTTCAAATGCTTCAAAATGAGTAATCATTGAATACCTAATGGATCTTGCAATATTATCTTAGCAACTGCTTGTCCTAATCCGCCGACATTAGGATTATTAATCAAAAGCTATTCAACTTTTACAACGTCACCTTCTACAATGAACAGTGAGGGTTACTAGTCAAAGGTGTGATATCCTTTTAGAGTGTCATCTTTTGCAATGAACATTGGCAGTGTAAGTCCAGCAAGAATCAATTCAACTACTTCACGATTGTATGTGGTAGTAATTGTTACCTGATGTTTGGATTTGCAATGTGTGAATCAATGTCAATGTCGATGTCAACATAGCAATATTGGTTCGTAGATAGTGTGGTTTAATTTGTTTGCACGTCACGTCGCGCATTTTGTTTCATTTAGTTTCATTGCTATTGTTACCCATGAACGTTTTCGTTTCGTGGACACGGTTGTTTCGTTTCATTTCGTGCGAGTTTAGTTTTCCGTACTGTACTTCCAATAGTACACCGTCAATCGCTATTAGAGTATATAACGCCAATTCGGTGCCCTTTTTTCAAAAAAAAAACCCGAAATACAATCCATAATTCTATTTTTTCCATTATTCTAATTAGGTCTTTTTTTCAATTAGCGTTAATAAGGAAAGTACGATGCGATGGAAATAGTGTGTCGTACGGACAGGATTACTAAATGGTATTTTTTGAATTACAAAGGCATAAAAAGACACTTAACATTATTGCGCACACATGTGAATGTGCACTGGAAGAAAGAGATGTAAACTTGTCGACAAAAATCACGTTCTCATATGTTCGTCCGTCGACCGTGTGAACAGCGTGACGGCGTACGAATTGTCAGATTTTGTACGGATACACAGATTACTGTAGACATCGAATGGGCGGGTATTGATTATTTAGGACAACCCAAATTACAGTTAGGGGTTATTTAGTATATATATATTTTTTTCAAAAAAAAAATTTCCCGATTAGTGTTTATAACACCAATTAATTTTTTACGCTATTTATTCCTTTACTCTAATAGCGATTGACGGTGTACTTGGAGAAACTCTTGCAGCAAGGGGAAATCAAAATCGCTTTAGGGTTGTGCTTCCCGAAGACATCATATCGCTAACAGCGACACGTGTAGTGAACCGTAAAATGCTTTTTAGAAAATGCTTTTTAGGGTTTAAAATAGTAAACTGTGAAGTTTACACGGACACTCTATGGTACCACGTGTTTCATTTATAAGACGCCGCGTCAGGAAATATTGCCGTTAAGAATTGCTGAATTGGTGTAGTTTAAATAAAACAAAATTGTCGAGCATCCGTACTGACAGATGGCATTCATCTGACGGCTTTCATTTTTCAGTAGCTGTACAGTTCCACTAGATTTCTCGGAAATAATTGGTGCATACTGGGCATTTTTTTTTTGGTTCAAACGTTCCTAAAGCCGTAAATATTTCATCGCAAAGAATGTACGGACCGTTTCATGGAGACTTGAAAATTCCGTACTTTTCCAGCGGTATTCTGATATTCTCTTTCATGGAGATTCTGGGCGAAGCCATTGTAGGTTTGTAACGGTGAGGTGACGTTACCGCTAAAGGGTACGGACATGAGAGTACTCTACTTTTGCCTCAAAAACAAAAAAAATTACCAATAAAATCTGTATCTCGTTGCAATATTAAATACGACAGCTAAACGAAGGGCTCTCCGTTACTATGGACTTCCTTCCTTTGCCCTAACTGACACATTTTGAAGAATCGTGACGCTGTACGGAAATATTTGTACGGAAATGTTTGGCATCTCCGATCTATACCGGCCACTTGTGTAACTTTTCTTTCCCGACAGAGAAGATATTGTTTGGCCAAAAGCGTCAACTTGCGCCTGTCGCACGAATCGTCATTAATTTTGAAAAGTACGACACAACGACATGTACGAATGTTAAAATATCTGAACTTTTACCCGCGGGACAATCTGTCGTATTTTGTCTACTTCCTAAGAGGGTGAAAGTGAAGGAGGGCGTTGCGTAAATAGTATGGATTTTTTGTTTTAAAATGTCCTATGTTCAATTCCAGTATGGCAGTTACAGCGAGGTAATTTTTGAGAATAGTAATCTTACTGCGTATATTTGTGGACATTATTACGTCAGCGTGGATATTCTCATAGGTCACAGGGTATAGTGTTGACTATTTTCCATAAATGCTTGAACGATACTCGTTTGGCATGGGCGAAATGGGTTCGTGTTCCCACTGTGGCGATATCCTGGCCACGTTCGATTTCGTGCCTTGTCTTCTGTGCCCTGTCTCTTTAAGACAGCTGTCTGTCCTTTCGGTCAGGCTGTTTCCGCTCATAGATTGTTTTTTCTATTCCACGTCATTTACGAGAACTTCACAGTTTTATTGACGTGACAAATGTCCGGAGCACGTTTCGAAACGAGAGTGTCACGAAATCTGTCAGAACACAGTATGACGACGCGTGGCTCCCAAACTCGTGTATCTCACAAGATTCGTGGAGGGCTTTCAAGATCGAGAACATCGGACGGTCTATATCGTATGAAAAAGTCTGTTATCATGACTAATGAGAAACTCAAACTTTGAAAGTACAGAGATAATCAGATCGGGGCGGCAATCTTGTAATTTTATGGAATCGTACAGCAGAAATAGCCATGTAACTTAACGTGACATGGCTGACGCTATATTTGGAGCCGCCAGCTGATTTTATACCTGATCGAAGTACCAGCTGTTCGGACACAGGATCGACAAATGCTCGGCTGCTCCCACAGATAATGACAGATTACCAGGGTGGCTAGTCTCTCTATTTCAAATTTATTTTTTTCCGTTTCAGGTGCTCCGTCACGTGTGGCATTATTTCGTGCGGAAATAGTTTCCTTCCATTTTCATTGACCAAGTACATCTAGCTGGCCAATAACAATACATTAGGGTACACTAAATTCATCTTCGATCCAGTAGCTGACAAGCGTCGCACGTTTGGTTCCTTTCCAAGATCGTCCTATAGCATTCATCTCGTCCCAAGGAAACCGCCACCGCTACATGACGAATTTTGAAGTTTTCAAAAAACAGCATCAATCCCAGCCGTCGAAATATTTTTCAAATGACCGTACCTTTCCTTAGACGAATTTACTACAGGCTAATCCAGTGCCAATCTGCTCCCTGCACCTGCAACCACCTGAAACTATTCCTGCCCCAAAATCTCCTCTCCAATTTTTTTTTTTCCATTCCCCGCACACCTGCCGTACATTTCCCGCCAAATCGTACTGCCCCTTCCCACTGAAAACTTTCCCCTCGACCAATCAAACTCCCGCCTGCTTTATCTTACAACCCTAAAATTCCACCCGGTGACGTAACACAAACACGCGAGCAAACATTCACCGGCAGGTGTACTCGTCCGGTGAAAGTTAAAGAAAAAGGACAGTCCGTACATTTCCTCCCCCAGGCCGGGGGAACAAAAGCTCGCCGCCGCTATTTCCTGCGGACTATAGAGAACAGCCGACGACCTCGTATTCGAAAAAGCCGTTCTGTTTGTTGCCTCGGGAAATACGCACAGTACCAAGGAACGCAGATCGCGTGCACACCACCACTCGACACTCTACACTCCTCCCCTCTCGACTCGACTCGACTCGACTCTAGTCTACTCTACTCTACTCTACTCTCTCTCACTCGTACTCTCCACTCCTCTCTTCTCCCCACCTGTCCTGTCTTACTTTCCCTTGTGTATCCACCTCTCTCTCCCACTCTCTCCCACTCTCTCTCTCTCTATCTCTCTCTCTCTCTCTCTCTCTCTCTCCTCCAGAGCAGCCATGAGGACCAGCGAGGTCTTGCTGGCCGTTTGTCTGGTAGCGGCGATGCTGGCGGTGCAGATGCCACGTGGCACCACGGCTGCAAGGCTACAAGTTGCGCGAGGGGGAGATGCCAGGATGGGACCGGACGATGAATTTGAGGTGAGGAAGGGAACTCTCTTATGCACTTTCCTTCTCTCTCTCTCCATCCCTCTCTCTCTCTCTCCCTTTCTCTCTCTCTCTCCCTTTCTCTCTCTCTCTCTCTCCCCCTCTCTCTCTCCCCCTCTCTCTCTCCCCCTCTCTCTCTCCCCCTCTCTCTCTCCATCTCTCTCTCTTCTCTCCCTCCCTCCCTCCCTCCCTCCCTCCCTCCCTCCCTCCCTCCCTCCCTCCCTCCCTCCCTCCCTCCCTCTCTCTCTCTCTCCCTCTCTCTCTCAATTTTCCATGCCGAGCCCATCGTGAGAACAACACGACGGCTCAGGATGACGACCGTCTGGGTCGACATTTCCAGTCGAAGATTGGTTGTTATGAAATGCCTCGCATCATTTCGTAAAAAATAAAAAAATATCCCATTCGTAAGCAGGTTATTATAAAATCACCTTCCCTAGTTGGATTTAAATCCACCCTCTCTCCCCTCTCTCTATGCCCTCTCTCTATCCCCTCTCTCTCCCACCTTAATACTTTCCTGGTTCCCTTTACATCATTCTCTCTCCCTCCCTCTTCTTCTCTCACTCACTCCCTCCTCTCTCCCTCTCCCTGTCCCTGTCCCTGTCCCTGTCCCTCCCTCTCCCTCCCTCTCACACACTTTCATACAGTTTCACACAAAGGTTCTTCCTTTTCCCTCTCTCCTTCCCTCTTTGTCCCTCGCTCACGTTCTACCCACTGCCAGAGTTTCCGCTCTGTCCTTTTTTTGAAATCTATTTTGTCGTTTTGTGTGGTTTGTCCGTTGCAGCGGTACGCCGTACGAGTGAATCGCGCCACGGAGAAGTCGTTCGGCGGTGTGAGTCGACGTGACAGATTCGCTCGAGGACGAATCATGCAAGAGATTGTGTGCGGAACCGGACAAACCAACTGTGGCAAGTATGTTGCTCTCTCTCTCTCTCTCTCTCTCTCTCTCTCTCTCTCTCTTGCTTTCTCTCGCTTTCTTTCGCTTTCTCTCTCTGTGTGTGTCGTTTCTCGCTGTCTGTGTGTTTCCCTCAGTCTCTTCTTCTCCCTCTCTCTCTACATTTTCATTGCCTGACTCCTCTCTCCTTGTATTATCTGAGTCTCCTCTCACATCCCTCTCACACGACCCTGTACTAACTCCGTTCTTTTCCCCCACCCACCCTTTTATTTTTTTACTTTCCCTCTCTTTTTTCCCCTTCCCTTTTTTTTTTCCCCTTTTTTTTGCCAGGGTGTGTGTGAACACCACCTCTTCCGCGACCAACTGCGGCACGTGCGGGACCATCTGCCAAACTGGGTTTCTATGCTGCGGCGGAAAGTGCGTTTGGGGGAGCAGCAAATGGGACTGCGGCGCTTGCGGAAACTACTGCGAATTGGGGTGCCAAATGGGTGTCTGCGGATACTGATTTTAAAACCTTTTATGCAACCTTATAAGCCAGTTTATGAAGTTTTTCGTATAGCCCGAAAAAAATTGAAAAAAAAAAAGAAGGGAGGAAGCAATTAAAAAAAAAAAAAAAAAGAATGCGAGCGGCGGGATGGAGAAAATCGGCGGCGAGGAGGGGAAAGAGAAGAGAGAGGAAAAGGAGGAAATGGGGAGGGAGTAATTTTCCAATTTTTCGTTGGAACTTTACTGGGATGTGATGTGACATGTGGCGAAAAAGGGGCGAATCGTGGCACACGCAGAGCGAGTACAATTGGATATAAGGATTTTTTCGGAAGTTTCCAATTGTCGTTTTCTGCGCCCTGTTGCGGTTTCTCGGAGATTATTATTTTTCAGGACACATAAAAGAAAAGGGTTCTAAAGTGGGATTCAACCTTTTTCTCCTTATTTTTTAACTCCTACATTTTCTTTCTTATCTTTGTCGATTTATGTAATCCTCCATAGTAGTTTCTTATGTAGTTTTACAAATTTTGCAGTTTCCTTGTTATTGTCGTGGTTTTCTGGTTCCGTTTCCGTTTGTGTTTTCCTTCTCGCCTCGTCCTCCGACTCTGTTTATGTTTCCGCTTCCATTTCCGTTTTTTTTCCGTGTCCGTTTCCGTTCAGATCTGATCGATATTTTTCGTCTTCTCTTTTCTTCCTATTTTGAAAATGGCACTTCTAAGCAGGGATCTAGCCACTTTGTAAAGGATTTATTTTGTCTTTTTGTAAAGATACAAAGATCAGGACAAAGAATCTATGCAAAGATATGGTTAAAGATAAGATTTTAGATTTAAGTCACTTTTTTTTTTCTATTTAAGTTACAAGCTATAACGCTTGTTTTAGATTTTAGTTGAATGTAAATTTCTTTGAGGAATGAAAGAAAACTTCATTCGAACGAGAAATTTTTAGTCGGTGGGTATATTTCGGAAAAGAAAACTGTATTATTATTATTATTATTATTATTCTTTTCGAAAGTCCTTATAGGTAGGAAGTAATGTGAGGAAAGGTTTTGAGGAAAAAAAAACTTTTGTCGAAATGTTGACCGAAGTTTCCACATCAAAAGTTTTTTGTACATTGTGGAGTGATACAATTTTAAGGACCCGAAATAAAGCTCAAGAAGATGCCATTTTTTTATATGTTTTTCCGTGTTTTATTTTTTGTGGTATTTTTGTTTCTCCTTTTCTTTCCTTTTCCTAGTCATGGTTTCAGTGTTTGTTATTTTTCATTTATGTTGTTTTTTTTATCTTTTCTGTTTATTTTATTCTTTGTGTACACACACACAAAAAGTTAAGGATGGGGAGGTGAGCAGTTTATATATATATTCGGTGCTTAAATATATAGTGTTACTTTGTTATCTTGAGATATACTATATTTCTTGTTTTTTTTTTTTTTTTGTGAAAGAATAAAAAATACCCGTCCTTTTAATTTTATTGAAGGGGAATTTTACAATTTTATGAGCAACTACACACCTACGTAATGACTAATTACACTATTAAGTTTTAAGAGCTGTACCATTTGTACATTTTTTTTACGTAATTTTGCGCACCGTGTACCGTAAAATTCCAACACGAGAGCAAATTTCTTCAAAATAAATAGCCTATAAAATAACTTTACGAAGTGTAGGAGCTGTACAAATTGGACGAAAAGTACGAATTGTACAAAATGTATGAATAGTAGGAATCACCCTTACCAACTTCAGTACACCGCGAATCGTAATTAGAGTAAATTACTCTAATTCGGTCGCTCGAAATTTCGACTCTATCACATTAAATAGAGTAAATGATTCTAATTTTTTCATTGTTCTATTTAAGGTAAATTTTAATTAGCGTTTTTAATTCTAATATAGGTTCGTTTTAAATAGTGTGGAGTACGGAAAACCTCCGTGCAATTCCGTGTCCCCCATTTGGACTGCAAAATTCAGGAAGCCTCTAGGTAGTTTTTCACTAACCCACTTTCAACTAGAATAGCAGCTACCCAAGCAAGCGAATTGGTCACTCTAACTGCACCCCTAGGCAGTCTGGACTCCCCTGAGTCCGGAGGGGTGCAGTCTGGACTCCCCTGAGTCCGGAGTCCACAGCAAACATAATCACTGAAAACGCCCAACCAGGCAATTAATTATCAAGTGGCAAAGATGACAATATTTATACAAGCTTGTTGGGAAAGAGGCGGCTACCTCCTCAATCCTCTAAGTCCTAAACCCCTCTCACAACCCCTATCTACTGATGTACGAACCAATCAGAAGACTGTACAGTACAGAAAGGTACTAGGGCCGATGTACTTTCTTTACGGCCTGTGTACGACAAGGCCATGGAGTGAAAGTCTGTCTCCTCCAGACTTGTCCTCGCGCTCCCCGGGATTCCCGCTTCCCAATGATATCTTTCCACGTGTCGATAGGTAATGTCACGTCCGAAAACCGCCAAGGCGGCCATTCCGGGATCTCGGCGATGATGTGGGCCGTCGGATCCAAACCGGCTTTTGATGCTAGCCGTTCAAAATAACAAATGTCCGATACATTTGTTTCGTGCGTACTAAAAACTCAACTAGTTTTTATGTCCTAAATTTGTTATTCCGTTAATTGAATTAATGATCTCGCTTATGAATAAATAGTTACCAAACCCTATGTATCCTAACGGACTACTACGACAGACGGGTAAGAGCTGACGGCTACGCCTCGCTCTGCCGGTCGGAGGTTCGAGTCCTGCCAAACTCAACCTTTTTGATGAGAGGGACTTAGGTCACTCTTTAGACCTGCCTATGGAGCTGAGGCAGCCATGGCTCCACCGCCCTCTCTCTCCTTCAGTAACTACAACAAGTATGGGGGCTAGAGAGAGAAGATGGAGGTAGGTTGCCTATGCTTTTTCTTTTGGCTATTCTAATCAATTAAGACCTAGAAAATATCTCTCCTAAATCTAGTGATTTCAACACTCCCCTTATTTTCTAGTCTAATTTTAGTTTTTCTTTTAACCCACACTTTTCTCTACAAAATTTTAACTTGGGAGAAGGCACAGGCTTTGTCATCATATGAGCTACCATTTCCCCATCACCTCTATACACAAGATTCACAATTTTGTTTTCAACCTTTTCCCTCACAAAACTCAATCTTATATCCATATGCTTAGCCTTAAAATGATGTTTTGGATTGGCTGCAATTGCAATTGCAACCTGATTATCACAAAACACTTCATGCACTCCCTTCTTCATATACCCCAGTTCTTGTAATAAAGACTTGATCCACATCAGCTCTTTCACAGCAAAATAAGAGGCCATGTACTCAACCTCCATAGTGGACTGAGCAACCACCTTTTGTTGCTTGCTACTCCAACAACAAGCACTATCCCCCACATATAACACATATCCAGAAGTGCATCTTCTCATAGGTGCATCCCCATAACTGGCATCACTCTAAGTAGTGATGTCAGTGTGCTCCCCTCCCAAATGTAACCATAAATCCCTGGTTCCCACCAAGTATCTCATGACTCTCTTGGCTGCCTCCCAGTCTCTCTTCCTAAGATCATTAAGGCTCCTCTGAGGACTCCAACTGTTGTTGGAGCTCTTCCTAAGATCATTAAGGCTCCTACTGAGGACTCCAACTGTTGTTGCTATGTGCAGTATAGTACAATTCATAAAGTAGATCAAGCTTCCTACAACCTGTTTGTAACGAATCAACTTCATAAACTGTCTCTCTTCTAGACTCATCTAATCATCTAGTATTAGCACTCCTCCTTCTACACTCCGATCACTTACTTTATTCAAGTCCATGGGAGTGGTACAACTGTTTGCCTTTTCCATCTGAAATTTCTCAAGCATATTTCCGATAGCTTCCTTCTGAGTAAGTCTTATTATTCTCTTCCCTCTATCTCTTTCCATTTGAATCCCTAAAATATATTTAGACTCCCCTAAATCCTTCATGTCAAATCTGCTTCTAAGATCTTTCTTTAACTTATTGATCTTTTCCATATATTTACTTAACACCAGCAAATCATCCACATAAATTGCAATAAAAATCACACTATTCTCATCCTCAAACATATAAATAGAATGGCTAGATTTGATCCGAATATATCCCAGACCCGTGAGAAACTCATCTAGTTTCTTGTTCCATTGTCTGAGAGCCTGCTTCAGTCCATATAAGGACTTTATGAGCCTGCAGACTTTGCTCTCTTCTCCTTCCTCTATAAATCCCTCTAGTTGTCGCATGAAGATTTTTTCCTCTAGTTCACCGTTGAGGAAAGCGGTCTTGATATCCATCTGGTGTATTTCTATGTCTTCCGCTGCTGCTAGACTAAGGAGAATCCTTGCAGATGGGAACTGAACCACTGGAGCAAAAGTCTCCTCATAATCTATCCCCTGTTTTTGGAAAAACCCCTTTGCTACCAACCGAGCCTTATATCTGTCAATGGTATTATCTGGGTTCAGTTTCAATTTAAATACCCATTTGCACCCGATAGGTTTTCTATCTGGAGGACAGTCCACTAGCTCCCAAGTATTAGCTTCCATGATGGAAGCCATCTCATCATTTATGGCTCTGACCCATCGGTCTTTCTCCGGACTGTCCATTGCCTCCGAGTATGACTGAGGCTCATCTAGGTGAGATAGCTTCGTTACCTTGTGAGCAGCCTGTTTTTCTTGTAGTCTTTTGCTGCTCCTCCGTCCTCCCTCAAAGTTCGACGCTGGAATGGAGGGAAGTCTCGGGTTCCCCCTTACTGTCTCATCGGCTCCCCTATCCATGGAAGTCAGTTCTAGCTCCTCTTCCTCTCTCCTCAGAGTGTGTAAAAAGAGATTCCGGTATATCTCCCCCATCTTAGATCTCCCCTGAATCTGCAATCACGTTTTTACGTGTGTCCCTTCTCGAAAGATCTAAGTCTTCCTCACTCTCAGACTCAAAACTGATTCTGATTTTCTTAGTGTATTTGAAGGGATCAAATGACTTTCCTTCATCTATGACAACTAGATGCTTTACCAGAATGATACCTTGTTTAGCTAAGTCATAGACTCTATATCCCTTGACATCCTCATCATATCCCACAACATATCCTGGTTTCCCTTTAGCATCTAGTTTCCAATTTTTCTTAATTGTGTCAAGACTGTAAACTTGACTACCGAATACTTTCAAGTGAGAAATATCCGGTTTTCTTCCAACCCATCTCTCATAAGGTGTCATTCTTTTAACGGTTGTAGTGAGGACTTTATTCTTAATGTAATTAGCACAGTTCATGGCTTTTGCCCAAAATTTTCTTCCTATTTTATTTTCTGCCAACATACTTGTAAAAGGGACAAGAATTATAGGCACCATAACACACCACAATGCACAGCGGAAAGCTCCGAGGATCCTCCCGTAACAAAAGAAGGTGCACACAACAGTGACAGACAAGATGGCGCTTTATTACTCAACAGTCGATTACAAGATTCAACGCTTGTTGCGAGGGTCTACTCAAAGAGTCTCTCTCGTACTACGTCTGTCTCACTATTTAAACTAACTAACTGCTAGTCAACCCAATACTGTACAAATGTACACGTAGACCTTCGCGGTCAACCGAGATCTATCCATAATATTCTTCTAGAACTATATGGTAAAATCTACATTTTGCGATATTGCTATACTGCTACGCTGCGTTGCTATGCTGCGCTACATTATTCTACTAAGTTGCTATGTTGCTATGCTGCGCTTATCTGGAATCGCAGCTGCGCTACTCTGCAACCGCAACTATAGCAGCCTACTTTCTAGCCACTAAGTGCTCAACCCTGTAACCCTGTTACAGTGCCTCCCACTAAGGATTCAGCGTCTCGCTGAACTTTGCTTACTCAGGGTACTGTAATTTCTGGAGTATGCCGTATGTTTCCTCACGGTACTCCTCGAATTCCTGTCGTAGGGTGTCAAGTTGATTCTGGAGCTGCTCGCAACGCATCTCCAGCAGCGCTATACGATGGTCCGCTGCTGCTAAGCGTCTCCGAGTGATTCGCTCCCGAACCCGGTCCTCCCTTTCCTCCAGTACCTTTGCTGGTGCCTCATGTTGCAGGGGAATGGTTGCCGATGCACGTTCTTCAGGTACCAAGGTTTGGGCAACTTCGGGTTCCTCGGCTTGTTGTGCCCTATATGCTACCCCCTCTGCCGGTTCCCACCGCGGTACTTTTCTTAATTTGAAGGAGACGTGTTTCCTGGCGGCTCGAGCCCGCTGCAGAGCGTTCTTCCGGGCCAACTTGAGTGCCCGTACCTCGGGTGTAACCTTCGCCCGAGAGATGATGTCATGAAGACGAACATCCCACAAGTGGTAACGGCGGAGTAACCCGGGAACGTGCACCCTGTACCGATAGTGCTCTTCAACTACCTCCACAAATGGAAGGGCATGAGGGTTTAGTTGTACGTAGCCCTTATGGTTGTTCCCCAGGTCTTTCGTCCTCATGAAATTCCAAGCAAGGTGTGAAGGCACGTCGGCGGGGATATAGATACGGTCCCCAGGTTTTCCTGTGCCCCACGTTGCAGGCCACTCCGAAGGGTCCCAGTACAGGCGCTTGGCGAAACTGAAAGTAGGGTCCGGATGTCGAGTGTCCTAAGGAGATGGAAAGAGATAATCGGGGATTTCTTCTTCCTGCTCGCTTTCACTGTCCGTGTCCCCTCTTTCCCTTCCGAGGAAAAACACCTCGTCACCACTAGGGTATTGTGCTTCCGCCTTCTTCTCCGAGCTTTCCGAGGACTGCTCGTCCGCGGTGCTCTCCTTATTAGGACCTCCAGATCGGAGGCAGGCTCCTCAATTTGCGGGGGTGTCGGTTCCCGTTCCGGCTCCTCCACATCCGAAATCTTGGTTTTCCTCATCCTCCTGATCCCCTTCCTGGATTGGGTTGTACTCGGGGTCTTGTGAATTTTCTGACCCCTCTCCTCCGCTGGTCTCCGCTGGGCCTGCCCCATTACTAGTTGTCTCCTCTGGTTCAAGGACTACCTCTACCTCCTTCCTCTTGTCTGCCTCTACCATGGCCTCTGCCGCCTATAACAATCTATCCGGGCGGGGTACATCTTCTCGCCCTACTCGTACCAGTCTCCGTCTTTTTGGCGATGGAGAAGACGACGATGCCATGGATGTTGTGGCGTCGGATAATTCTGGTAGTGCGAGAAGGGAGGGTAAGCTGGCTGTGCAGAGTGAAGCACTCTCTAAGCGGCCTGAACTAGGCTGGGCGTGAGGGCGGATGGTGGCTTTATTACATAGGGTTGAGGGTTTCACGTTTGGACTCTGTAAAGCGTCGCAGTGTGCGAGGGTATCGCAGCGTCCAATATTTATAAAACTGCGCTGCTGTGGCGAAACCAAGGGTTCGTTGTCACCAATGTGGTGGAACACAATTGCGCCGTTGCGCTTTCCTGTCAGCGCAGTGGTGGCGCTGCGTTCCTCTGATGGTACCGTATCCATGCTGCGCTGCGGTGGCTGCGCCGCTGTATCACCGAAGTGAGGTAACCTCGTCGCTGCGTTTCTTCGCCGCGTCCCTAATATAATTGCGATGGTTGCGACATTGCGCTTCGTTCTTTTACGGCGGCCGCTGCGATTGCCCCTCCGGTGGAGTTGAGTGTCCTCACTCATCTGAAACCGGCGCAGCAACTCAGGAGAATGCAGATCCTTCTCGTTTACCCAAGAGTCGTCCTCAGCGCCGTAGCCCTTCCAACGCACCAGATACTGGTTGGCGTTGGAATGGTGAGAGCGACGCGACTGAAGTATCTCGTCCACCTCATACTCGTCCCAGGTACCGTGAACAGGGGGCAAAGGAGTAGTTTGCCGTCGATTAGGGAACATCGAATCTGGGTTTTTGAACGGTTTAAGTAGGGAAACATGGAAGACATTGTGGATATGCCACTCCGTCGAAATATCTAACTTATAAGCTACCTCTCCCACACGTGACAGCACCGTGAATGGGCGAGTGAATTTTGGTGCCTATTTCTTAGAGAGGGCGCCCGGTAAGGAGAGGTTTGCCATATTGAGGCGAACCTTATCACCCACGCGAAAGACGGTTTCCTTCCGGTGAGAATCGGCCTGCGACTTTTGACGATCCTTTGCCAGTTGGAGCACCTTCGCCGCCTTTTCCAGGTTCCCTTGCAACGTTGCGGCAAAATCCAGAGCTGCCGGTGTAGGGCAGTCCGCGACCAATAAGTTTTGGGGAAGAGTGGGCTGGCGTCCATTGAGGGAGAATGGCGTAGCATTCGTGGACGAGTGCACCGCACTGTTGTACGCCACCTCAATCGCTGTTAGATGGTTTACCCAGTCTGTTTGGTGCACCGAAACATAAGCCCGTAACGCCTCCTCCAATGTCCGATTCACCCTTTCAGTTTGACCATCCGTTTGAGGGTGGTAAGCTGTGGACATCGCCAGTTGCGTTCCACATAGCTCAAACAGACCCCTCCAAAAGTGACTCACAAATTTCCGATTCGGTCGCTGACGATCCTCTTTGGGAGTCCGTGATGGCCGAATACCTCCCGAAAGAATAAGTCTGCCACATCTCGCGCTGTGGCTGTGGTTGTCGTGGGTAAGAAATGAGCCATTTTTGTCAGGTAATCCACGACGACGAAAATAGAGTCATAACCTTCCCTGGTTAATGGGAGAGCAACGATGAAGTCCATCAAAATCGCCTCCCAAGGAACATATGGTATCGGAAGTGGTTGTAACAGACCCTGGTGACCCGATTCCGCTTTATTTCTATTACAGGAGTCACACGTCCGGACATACTCCGCTATGTCCCGAGTCATGTTTGGCCAATAATACGCCTCAGCGACACGTGCGGTTGTTTTATCCTGGCCGAAGTGTCCACTGAGTGGTTCATCATGACTTAATTTAGTATCGAATGGCGTAGCTCTTGGTTTGTCGGACGTAAAGTCTCGTTGTTTGACTTGGTCTGTATCGCCACATACCATTGGCGGTCCGAACCAATACCTTCCGTTTTATCAGTTCTCGTAATGTCTCGTCGTCGTCATATGCTGTCTTGATTCTACTTAGCCACTGCTCGTCCACTTCCACGGTACTGGTGACTGCGCTGAGTTTCAGATCTTGCGTTGTGGCCGCCGCTGCGGTGTTCTTCTTCACAGAGCTAACGTCGACATCCTGCGATGTGTGCGATCGTTGCTCCGCCACTGGAGCAGCGACTCCGGGTCTTCTCGACAGCGCATCTGCCGGATTCGTCTTGCCCGGCTTGTATTCAATGACAAGTTCCGGCCCGAAGGTCTGGAGAAACGTCATCCAGCGCACTTGTTTCTTGGACAATTTCGGCTGTGTTTGCAGGTACTGCAGGGCGTGGTGATCCGTGATAATTGTGATCCGCTTCCCCTGAACGTAACATTTCCAAACCTCCAGCGCATTGATTATCGCAATTGTTTCCTTTTCATGGGTGGCCCAGTTAAGTTCCGCTGCCTTTAGTTTTCGACTGTCGTAGGCAATGGGTTGTAGGCCTTTTCCGTGATCATGCATAAGGATCACTCCAATAGCCCTATCGCTGGCGTTTGTAATTATCGTTCAAGGTAAGTCCGGGTCGGGAACAGCTAACACAGGGGCGGTAACCAACCGTTCCTTTAGCGTGTTAAAAGCTGTCCCTTGCGCCGATTTCCACTTGTAGGGCACGTCGTTCTTAAGTAATTCCGTGAGTGGTGCAGCGATTTTGGCGAAGCCTTCGACAAATTGTCGATAATAAGAGCATAATCCTAGAAAGCTCCATAACTTTGTAATGTTCACCGGCTGCGGCCACTCCTTCACTGCCCTCGTTTTGTTCGGATCCACCGCGTTCGTCCTGGCTCACCACATGGCCCAAAAAATCAATTTTCTCCTTCAAGAAGTCACATTTGCTCCTCTTTGCGTACAACTTATTTTCCCGAAGGACTTCTAGGACAGTTCGTAGGTGCTTCATGTGTTCCTCCAACGTTCGGCTATACACCAAGATGTCGTCTAAAAAGACGATTACAAATGCGTCCAAATATTGTCGAAAGATGAAGTTCATCAGATGCATAAAAGTCGTCGGCGCATTGGTTAACCCAAACGGCATTACCCGAAATTGGAAATGACCATACCGGGTTCTAAACGCCGTCTTTTCCACATCCTCGTCAGCAATTCTTATCTGGTGATAGCCGCTCCGCAAATCTATCTTTGATAAATATTTGGCACCTCGAAGTCGGTCTAACAATTCGTCTATTCTCGGTAAAGGGTACGCATTCTTGATCGTTAACTTGTTTAGCGCTCGGTAGTCCACACATATACGAAAACCTCCATCTTTTTTATTCACGAAAAGAACGGGGGCCCCATACGGTGACTTGCTCCGTTCTATTGCTCCGGCTTCGACCAACTCCGCGAGTTGCTTTTTGAGTTCGTCTAATTCGGTGTAACTCATCTTGTACATCCGATTAGCCGGGGGTACCGCTCCGGGAACAAGTTCTATCTTGTGGTCTACTTTGCGCTTTGGAGGTAAGCCCTCGGAGAGCTTCGGGGGAAAAACATCTACGTACTCCCCGAGAAGTTTTGTGACGACTTCCAAGGCCTCGTCGGAAGTCTTTCCAATGTCGTCACTTTCTTTGGAGTCGAAGTCGGAATCCTTCTTCTTCCATTCCTCCGGAATCTCCTCCTTCGCCTCCTCCATGGGCTGGACGACCGCTACACTAATAGTTTCCCCTTTTCTGAGTGCCCTTTAAGCTGTAAAGCCGAAAGCAGGCGTCCCTCTTCCGATTCTTTACCAGCCGCTCCCGCTTTTACCTCAAACTCTTCTTCGCCCTTCTTCACTCTCATAGCCCCACTTCTCCAATCGATCGTCAGATTTCATTTTTGCAGCCACGGCTTTCCCAAGATTACCTCATGGTCTCCAAGAGGTAATACATGAAGAGTGTCTTACCATCAGAATCTCCCGATGCCGACGCGTAATGTCGGAGTACGATGGGTAATGGATAAGGAACTTCCGTCTGCCAACTGCACCGACTGCTGATTCGTAAGCACCACGAGAGGAAGCTTCAACTTTTTCACCGTCGCCTTGTTGATGAAATTTCCCGATGCTCCGGAGTCCACCATGAAGCTGGTTGACACACTCCAATTTGACCCCTAAATATCAAAGGGTCTCCTCCTTCACCGGCTAACCTCATGATGTTAAGTTTCTCCTTTCCTACATTTTTCCGTTTTGGACATTCACGGGCCATATGGTCTGAGGAACCGCACTGGAAGCATAAGCCATTTTGCCTCCTCCGCTGGAGCTCCTCTGGGGATAAGTTGTTGGCCTTAGTCTTGATAGTTTTCTTCTTTTTCCGCAGTACGTTGACCTCCTCCTTATCCTCATCAATTGCTCCGAGCTCCATGGGGGTTGGACCATCGTCTCGACGACCCCCTCCACTGCTACTCGACCCAAAATGATAAGGCCGTCGGAAGGTGAAGTCGACTGAATCGGTTCGCTCAGCAAACTAAATGATTGCTGAGAGACTAGGAGTTGTGCTTTCCCGAGCGAGCCATTGTTCCACATCCCTACGAATGGAGGATTTGAGCCCCTTCACATAGGGATCCACAACCTCATTTTGTCATCGTACGTATTTCAACCTTACACTCCAAAAATTGTTGCGTAAACTCCAACACCGAAGTTCGTTGCTTCAACATAGCAATCTTATCTCTTGCAGCCTTAACCGTATTAACAGGCTGCCAGGCGTCTCGGAGGAATTAAACAAAGAGAGCCCAAACGGTTGGTATCTCATCACTCTCCACCAATGTCCTCCATCCTGCACCCGCTGCCCCCTTAAGAAGACCACCCGCGTAGTGAATCTTCTCTTGGTCCGACAGGCTAGGAAAATTCTCATGATAATTCGCAACAGAGAATAACCACGTATCCAGGTTCTTGTGTCTTGCGGGGTCAAACTCGTCGGGAAGTCGTAATTTCGATCTCTCGGAGTCCCTCTCCATGCCTTCATGAGGTCGCTCACCAAGACGAGATTCCAAAATTGCGACGGTGTTGCTCAGCTGTGCGTTCTGTAATCTCACGCTTTCTAACTCCTTGAGAACTTGCGCTAACATTTCTGTAGTGGATATGCCGTGTTCGTCCATACTGTCGAGTCACGGGGAATGGCTTTGATACCAGTGTAAAAGGGACAAGAGTTATAGGCACCACAATACACCACAATGCACAGCAGAAAGCTCCAAGGATCCTCCCGTAACAACAACAGGTGCACACAACAGTGATAGACAAGATGGCGCTTTATTACTCAAGAGTCGATTACAAGATTCAACGCTTGCTGCGAGGGTCTACTCAAAGAGTCTCTCTCGTACTACGTCTGTCTCACTATTTAAACTAATTAATTGCTAGTCAAGCCAACGCCTCGTCGCGTCGACGCTAAGGTCTAATCGCGTCGTATCGTCGTATTGATAAATCATCTTATTGCATCGCGTCGTATCGTTGCGTCGCATCGTCATATCGTTGCAACGTCTTACATCTAAAATGGTATATCAAGATCTTCTTATAATACCTATCTAGAGCCAACTGGTGTTTGCAGGTGCACATGTAAACATGTCATAACCCAACTGATCGTTAATTAATCAAATTTATCACTCTGTCTGCATCATGCTCTCTCTGAGAAACTCATCTGGGAGCGTCGTTCGCAACTT
>JBBHKE010000820.1:28168-41074 GCA_037447655.1 Zygnema cylindricum | reverse complement strand
TCCTATTGGACTAGGGTTTAATAGTAGGTAGTCGTGAGTAGGCAGACCGAGACTTAGTAATATTTAGGTACCTCTCTCTCTAAGAGAGCTTGTAACTATAAAGGTCATCTTTGACCAGCCATAACTTACTGCTCAGGTGAGCAAATTCAGTGATTCTTTTTGCGTTTGACTCACGAGAGTCTTTTCCTCACAGGGGTGAGAGTGGTCAGAATATTTGTGTGCCTGGGCGGCGGTTATTCAGCGGGAAAGTAGAAGGGGAAAATATTATCCTAGAGGCTTTACATAGGCTGCTCATTTTGTGGGTCAATGGAGACCACAAAATTTCAAAGGGAGAATGGTGGAGCATTTGTTGACGAGTGCACCGCAATGTTTTACGCCACTTCGATTGCCGTTAAATGTTTCACCCAATCTGTTTGGTGTACCGATACGTACGCAGGCAAAGCCTCCTCCAAAGTCTGATTCACCCTTTTAGTCAGACCATCCGTTTGAGGTTGGTAAGTTGTGGACATGGGTAACTCCATGCCACACAACTCAAACAGGTTTCTCCAAAAGTGGCTCACGAACTTCCGATCGCAGTCGCTAAGGATTCTTTTTAGAAGTGCGTGATGACGGAATATTTGGCGAAACAATAAGTGTCTCACCTCCCGCGCTGTGGCTGTGGTTTTCGTGGGGAGATAATGCGTTATTCTCGTTAGATAATCCACGACGACGTAGATAGAGTCATACCCCTCTGAGTCAACAGAAGAGCTATGATGAAATCCATTGAAATTGCCAACCAAGGAACCGTTGGTATCGCAAGGGGTTGTAACAAACCCATTTGCCCCGATTCCGATTTATTCCTATTACAAGAGTCACACGTCCGCACATACTTGGCTATCTCTCGAGTCATGTTCAGCCAATAATACGCATCAGCTACACGTGCCGTTGTTTTTTCTTGCCCGAAATGTCAGCTGAGCGGTTCATCATGACTCATTTTAAGTAACGCATGCATAATTCTTAGTTTGTCCGAACGTAAAGTCTGGTTGTCTGACTTGGTTTGCACCGCCATATACCATTGGCTGATCGAATTAGTACACTCCGTTTAAAGAGTTTCTTGATTGTCTCATCTTTGTCGTAAACAGCCTTGATTTTATTCAACCATTGCTCGTCCACTTGTATTTTACTGGTGACTCCGCCCAGTGTCGGAACTTGCGCTTTGTTTGACGCAGCAATGTTCTTTTTCACAGAAATTGCGCTTCTATCCTGCGATTTTTGCGATCGTTGCTCTATCACCGGCGCAGCTACGCCGCGTCTCCTAGACAGCGCATTTCTCGGGTTCGTCTTTTTGGGCTTGTAATTAATAACAAGTTCCGGCCCGAAAGTCTGAAGAAACGTCATCCATCGCACTTATTTCTTGGATAACTTTGGCTGTGTTTACAGGTATTGTAGGGTGTGGTGATCCGTGATAACAGCGATCCGTTTCCCTTAAACGTAACATTTCCAAACCTCTAGCCCATTTATGATTGCGATTGTTTCTTTCTCATGTGTGGCACAATTAATCTCCGCTACCTTTAGTGTTCAACTATCGTACGCAATGGATTGGAGGCCTTTTCCTTAATCTTGCATAAAGATTGCTCCAATAGCCGTATCGCTAGCGTCGGTGATTATCGTCCAAGGCAAGTCCGGGACAAGAATAGCTAACACACGGGCGGTAACCAACCTCTCCTTTAGCGTGTTAAAGGCTGACCCTTGAGCCGATTTCCACTCATAGGGCACGTCATTCTTGAGTAATTCCGTGAGTGGTGCAGCAATTTTTGCAAACCCTTCAACAAAACGACGATAGTAGGAGCAAAATCCAAGAAAGCTCCGTAACTTTGTTATATTCGCCGGCTGCGGCCACTCCTTCTCTGCCCTAGTTATTTTCGGATCTAGTGCGATGCCCTCCGGCTCACCACATGGCCCGGAAAGTCATTTTTCACGTTCTAAAACTCGCATTTACTTCTTTTTGCGTACAAACGGTTCGCGAAGGACTTGCAGGACCGTTCGTAGATGCTTCATATGATCCTCTAGCATGCGGCTATACACCAAGATGTCATCTAGAAAGACGATTACAAACGCGTCCAAAAATTGTCGAAAGATGGAATTTATCAAATGCATAAAAGTTGCCGGTGCATATCGGCAAATATTGATATGATGATAGCCGCTCCGCAAATCTATCTTCGAAAAATATTTAGCTCCTCGGAGTCGATCCAACAATTCCTCTATCTTCGGTAGAGGGTACGCATTTTTCACCGTTAACTTGTTCAACGCTCGGTAATCCACACCCATACGCAAACCTCCATCTTTCTTATTCACGAAGAGAACGGGGGCTCCATACAGTGACTTGCTCGGTTCAATTGCTTCGGCTTCGACCAACTCCGCAAGTTGCTTTTTGAGTTTGTCTGATTGGGTGTAACTCATCTTGTACATCCGATTATCCGGGGGTACCACTCCAGGCATAAGCTCTATCTTGTGGTCCTCCTCGCGCTTCGGGTAATCCTTCTGGAATCTTCGGGGGAAAAGCATCAACATACTCCTCGAGAAATTTTGTCACGACTTTCGGGGCCTCTTCGAAAGTCTTTGTAGTGTGTTAACTTTCATTTGAGTCAAAGTCGGAGTCTTTCTTCTTCCATTCCTCCGGAATATCCTCCTTCGCCTCCTCCATATGTTGGATGACCGCCATACCAATCGTCTCCCCCTTCTTGAGTGCCCTCTTTAGTTGTACAGCCGAAAGTAGGCGTCCCTCTTCCGCTCCCCTACCAACCGCTCCCGTTTTTACCTCAAACTCTTCTTCACCTTTCTTCATGTTGAAATTTATAGATTTCTAGAGTATTTTCTAGGTTTAAATATGGTTTTATAAAAGGAAAAAGAAAAAGGACGGACAGCCTGCCTCCACCTCCGCTCTCTAGCCCCCATACTTGTTGTAGTCACTGAAGGAAAGAGAGAGAGGTTGATCCATGGCTGCCTTAGTTCAACAGACAGCTATTTTTAGTAGGTTACTAAAAATATACTTGACGGACCAGAGATTTGATCCCGGTACCTGCGGTTCGTCAAATCGACCGGTAGCGGTCAGCTTTATCCTAATAGACTAGGACCAATGCTAAGTGCTATGGTATGTGATAGATATATATTTAGTTCGAAAGGATAAAGTTCATTTAACTAAAACTGTTTACGGCGTACATATATACAATTTTATAAAGTACGTCGTACGACGCTAATTCAAAACGGATACCACGCATTTTATTTCTACATCGGAACAAATATCGCGCAAGTATTTATTCCGGCCAAGATTACGTTTCGCATATAATCCAACGGCGCACATCATCGCCGAAATTCCGGAGTGGTCACTTTGGCATTTAGTGACGTGGCATCACCTGGCGCCACGTGGGGAGACATCATTCGGTCGCGGGAATTCCGAGGAACGTACGGATGAGTGGAAAGTATACACGCGTCCACTAATGGCCTTGTCGTACAGAGGCCGTACAGAAAGTACATCGGCAGTAGTACTTTCTAGTACTATACAGTTTTGTGATTGGTTCGTACAGGCAGTAGATAGGAGCTGTGAGAGGGAATTAGGAAAAACTAGGACTTAGGAAAATTTAGGTAGATAGTCCTCTCTCTCAGAGAGTTTGTATAAATTGGCATCTTTGCCACCCTATAACTTATCGCCTGGTTGGCCGTTTTCAGTGATTCTTTTTTCTACGGACTTAGGGGAGTCCAGGCTACACAGGGGTGCAGTCAAATTGTCAGTTTGCCTTCTTGGGCAGCAGTGGTTGTGGCTTAAAGTGGGTTAGTTAAATACTATCTAGAGGCTTCCTGTATTCTGTGGTCCAATGGAGGACACAGAATTGCAGGTTATGGGCCCACCCTCTAGGGTGCCCACCTTCAATGGATCTGGGTTCATCTATTGGGAAGCCATGATGATGGGAGCTTTGTGTGAAAAACGATACTGGGGTATCGTCAGTGGACAAGTGAAACGTCCACCTTCAGGAACTCCACCAGGATTTGGGGGAGTAAGGTTTCCTGCAACAACGGCTGCCTCGGCGGAGGAGGCAGATGATGGGGACAGCAGTGTGTCTGAAAAGGGAAAAGGGAAGGAGACACCCCTTACTCCTATTGCCACAGTATCGGGAGCGACAATTGTGAAGACCGTGGAGAACGATACTCAAATGTGGGAGGATGTAAACATGGCTGCCAAGAACTTCATTTTGAGGCACCTCACTCAAGGTTTGGCCACTCCTCATCTTCACATTTACAAGGCAGAGGAATTGTGGGAGAGTTTGGTGGAGATTTATAGAGCTGGAACTATTCAGGAGCTCCAGTTGGCTGAGCAAAAGCTATTGAGTTACACTTACAAAGGAGGAAAGATGTTAGATTACTGTAATGATCTTTCTTGTTTGTATATGGAAATGGAAAGTGCCGGGTGGACAGGTACAATGAAAATGAAAGTTAACACCCTTATCATGAAATTACCAGATGAGTTCGAAAACATAGTGTACCGAGTACAAGGAATGCCTGATAGTTCATGGAAATGGAACACAGTAGTCAGAATGATACTTGTGCAGGAAAACACAATGGAGATTAGGAGAGGAGGAAAGAGCATTCAAGCTCTAGCAACAGGAGGGGACCGATGGGGGAAGGATCTGAAGAAACCTTATAGAGGGGAAAGAGATAATTCTGGGGGACAGAGGCCCCCAAAGGGTCTTTGTCATTATTGCAAAAAGCCGGGACACTTTATTGCAGATTGTGTCAAGTTGTCAGAGCTGAGGCTCCAAGAAAACCGTGGAGGGGGTTCTTCCAGAGGGAAGAAAAAGGCACTTGTGGTTACAAAAGTGTCAGGAGAAATCGAGGATGAGTCATCTGAGGAGGATGGGGAGCTTCTTCTTGACGAGAGTCTGGAGGAGAAGGAGATCCCTCGGAGGCAGAAGTGTGCCCTTGGAGCAATTCGGGAAGCTCCACAGGAAGGATGGATCATCGACTCAGGTGCATCCATGCATATGTGCCGTGATAAAGAACTCTTCACTAAGCTACGAAAGATTCCTACTGTAGAGATAGAGTATGGGGATGGGAGAGTGGTTACTACAGATCTAGTGGGATCAGTAGATCTGAAAGTCTTAGTGGAGGGTAAGACCTCTATACTTACATTCTCAGATGTACTTTACATTCCTCAGTTGAGTAAAAATCTTGTCTCTACGTTTGTGTTAGATGACAAAGAGTTTGATACCTTCACCAGGAAGGGAGTCTTTACAGCTAAGTATGGGAATGAAGTTTACTTCACAGCAGATAAAGGTAGCCAAGGAATGTTTAGGCTTAACTTGAGTAATGAAAAGAAGAATGCTTACTATGTTGGTGTTCCTAAGGTGATGATTTGGCATAAGCGTTTGGGGCATGTGAATTTTGATAGGTTAAGGGAAATGAAAAAGCTTGGGGTAGTAGATGGCATTCAGTTTGGGGATAATGAAATAATGGATGATTGTAGTGGTTGTGCTCAAGGTAAGGCTCACAGACTTCCCTTTCCCAAAGCCGCCACATATAGAGGTGAGAAAGTGTTAGATTTGGTCCACACAGATATTTGGGGACCTGCAAAAGTACCTTCGGTTGGAGGAAAGAGGTTTATGATGACAATAACTGATGATTGGTCTAGATACTCTAGAGTCTACTTTCTGAAAAATAAGTCTGAAGCATCCACTTACTTCAAAGAATATAAAGCTTGGAGTGAGAAGTTGCATGAAACCCCTATTAAGAGGATAAGGAGTGATAATGGGGGGGAATATACCTCTAACCAGTTTGAGGAATATCTGAGAGATGAGGGAGTGCAACACCAGAAAACTGTACCATATAACCCGGAACAAAATGGGGTAGCTGAGAGGTTGAATCGAACACTAGGAGATAGTGCATGTAGTATGTTGGCAGACAAGAAAATAGGAAAGAGATTTTGGGCAGAGGCAATGAACTGTGCCAACTATATTAAAAATAGAGTCCTTACCTCAGCTGTAAAGGGAGTGACACCTTATGAGAGATGGGTTGGAAGGAAACCAGATATCTCACACCTTAAAGTATTTGGTAGCCAAGTTTACAGTCTTGACACGGATAGGAAAAACTGGAAACTAGATGCTAAGGGAAAACCTGGATACTTTGTGGGATATGATGAGGATGTTAAGGGATATAGAGTCTATGACTTAGCAAAGAAAGATATCATTCTGGTCAAATACTTAGTTGTCATGGATGAAGGGAAGTCATTTGACCCCTTCAAATATACAAAGAAGATAAGGATCAGATTTGAGTCCGAAAGTGAGGAGAACTCAGTCGTTCCCGAAAAAGACATGAGTGAAACTGTGATTACAGATTCAGGGGAGATCGAAGATACAGGAGACTCACCGGAAACCTCACATACTCCTTTGGACTTCGAGGAGATGGAAGAAGCGGGACAAGATACGGTTTTTATGGACAGGGGAGCCGATGAGATAGTGAGAAGAAATCCAAGACTTCCATCCATTCCAGCTTCGGAGTTTGAGGGAGGAAGGAGGAGCAGCAAAAGGATACAGGAAAAACAAGCTGCCCATAAGGTAACTAAGCTATCTCACCCAGATGAGCCTCAGTCTTACTTAGAGGCAGTGAATAGTCCAGAGAAAGAAAGATGGATTAGAGCCATAAATGATGAGATGGCTTCTATCATGGAAGCAAATACTTGGGAACTAGCGGATTGCCCTCCAGACAGAAAACCTATTGGATGTAAATGGGTATTTAAACTAAAACTGAACCCAGATAATACAATTGAGAGGTATAAGGCTCGATTGGTAGCAAAGGGGTTCACCCAAAAAGAGGGGATTGACTATGAGGAGACCTTTGCTCCAGTTGTTCGGTTCCCATCGGTAAGGATTCTCCTCAGTCTGGCCGCAGCGGAAGACATGGAAATTCACCAGATGGATATTAAGACTGCTTTTCTTAATGGTGAGTTAGAGGAAGAAATTTTTATGAGGCAACCCGAGGGGTTTGTGGAAGAAGGAGAAGAGAGCAAAGTGTGCAGGCTCATAAAGTCCTTATATGGACTGAAACAGGCTCCGCGACAGTGGAACAAGAAACTAGATGAGTTTCTCACCGATCTGGGATACATCCGGATCAGCTCTGACCATTCTATCTATATGTTTGAAGATGAGAATGGTGTCATTTTTATTGCAATTTATGTGGATGATCTGCTTGTGTTAAGTAAGTCTTTAGATAATATCAATAGGCTAAAGAAAGATCTTAGGGGCAGATTTGATATGAAGGATTTAGGGGAGGCAAAATATATTTTGGGGATCCAAATGGAGAGAGATAGAGGGAAGAAGATTATCAGACTTACTCAGAAAGAAGCAATAGGTAATATGCTTGAGAAATTCCAGATGGAAAATGCTAACAGTTGTACCACTCCCATGGACTTGAAAAAAGTAAGTGATGGGAGTGTAGAAGGAGGAGTGATGATCTTAGACGATCACATGAGTCTAGAGGAGAGAGAGTTCATGAAGTCTATTCCTTATAGACAGGTCGTAGGAAGCTTAATCTATTTTATGAACTGTACCAGGCCGGACATAGCGGCAGCAGTTGGAGTACTCAGTAGGAGTCTTAATGATCCTAGGAAGAGAGATTGGGAGGCAGCAAAGAGAGTCATGAGATATCTGGTGGGAACTAGAGAGTTATGGTTGCATTTGGGAGGGGAGCATACTGATATCACCACTAGGAGTGACGCCAGTTATGGGGATGCACCTATGAGAAGATGCACTTCTGGATATGTTTTGTATGTGGGGGAAGGTGCTTGCTGTTGGAGCAGTAAGTAACAAAAGGTGGTTGCTCAGTCTACTATGGAGGCTGAGTATATGGCGTCGTGTTCTGCTGTAAAAGAACTAATGTGGGTGAAATCATTGTTACAAGAACTGGGATTTATGAAGGAGGGAGTGCATGAAATCTTTTGCGATAACCAAGCTGCAATTGCAATTGCAGCCAATCCAAAACACCATTTCAAAGCAAAACATATGGACATAAGATTAAGCTTCGTAAGAGAAAAAGTTGAAAATAAAATTCTAAATCTTGTGTATAGACCTGATGAAGAAATGGTGGCTGACATGATGACCAAACCTGTGCCCTCTCCTAAACTAAAATATTGTCGGGAAAAATGCGGGTTGAAAGAAAAATTTAAATTAGACTAGAAAATAAGGGGAGTGTTGAAATTTATAGATTTCTAGAGTATTTTCTAGGTTTAAATATGGTTTTATAAAAGGAAAAAGAAAAAGGACGGACAGCCTGCCTCCACCTCCGCTCTCTAGCCCCCATACTTGTTGTAGTCACTGAAGGAAAGAGAGAGAGGTTGATCCATGGCTGCCTTAGTTCAACAGACAGCTATTTTTAGTAGGTTACTAAAAATATACTTGACGGACCAGAGATTTGATCCCGGTACCTGCGGTTCGTCAAATCGACCGGTAGCGGTCAGCTTTATCCTAATAGACTAGGACCAATGCTAAGTGCTATGGTATGTGATAGATATATATTTAGTTCGAAAGGATAAAGTTCATTTAACTAAAACTGTTTACGGCGTACATATATACAGTTTTATAAAGTACGTCGTACGACGCTAATTCAAAACGGATACCACGCATTTTATTTCTACATCGGAACAAATATCGCGCAAGTATTTATTCCGGCCAAGATTACGTTTCGCATATAATCCAACGGCGCACATCATCGCCGAAATCCCGGAGTGGTCACTTTGGCATTTAGTGACGTGGCATCACCTGGCGCCACGTGGGGAGACATCATTCGGTCGCGGGAATTCCGAGGAACGTACGGATGAGTGGAAAGTATACACGCGTCCACTAATGGCCTTGTCGTACAGAGGCCGTACAGAAAGTACATCGGCAGTAGTACTTTCTAGTACTATACAGTTTTGTGATTGGTTCGTACAGGCAGTAGATAGGAGCTGTGAGAGGGAATTAGGAAAAACTAGGACTTAGGAAAATTAGGTAGATAGTCCTCTCTCTCAGAGAGTTTGTATAAATTGGCATCTTTGCCACCCTATAACTTATCGCCTGGTTGGCCGTTTTCAGTGATTCTTTTTTCTACGGACTCACGGGAGTCCAGGCTACACAGGGGTGCAGTCAAATTGTCAGTTTGCCTTCTTGGGCAGCAGTGGTTGTGGCTTAAAGTGGGTTAGTTAAATACTATCTAGAGGCTTCCTGTATTCTGTGGTCCAATGGAGGACACAGAATTGCACTTCACTCTCATGCCGCCACTTCTCCAATCGATCGTCGAATTCCATTTGTGTACCCACGGCTTCCCCAAGATTACCTCATGGTCTCGAAGAGGTAATACATGCAGTGTGTCGTACCATTGGAACCTCCCAATTACAACGCGTAACCTCGGAGTACAATGGGTAATGGTTAAGGAACTTCCGTCTGCAAATCGTACCGATTGACAATATTTTAGCACCACGAGAAGAAGTTTCAATGTTTTCACTATCACCTCATTGATGAAATTCCCAGATACACCGGAGTCCACCATGAAACTAACTGCGCTCACTCCGATTTGACCTCGAAATATCAAAGGGTCTCCTCTTTCACCAGCTTATCTCATGACGTTAAGTTTGCCCTTTTTGGAACCTCTACATTTTGGGCACTCTCGGGCCATATGGTCCGGGGATCGGCATTGGAAGCATAATCCGTTTTGCTTCCTCTGTTGCAGCTCCTCGGGGGACAAGTTAGTGGTCTTGGCTTTGGTAGTCTTCTTCTTTTTCTGCAGCACGTTGACCACCTCTTTATCCTCATTAATTGCTCCGAGCTCCATGGGAGTGGGACCACCGTCAAGTCAACCTCCTCCGCGAATGCTCGACCCATAATGGTACGGTCTACAAAAGGTGAAGTCTACCGAATCGGTCTGTTCAGCAAATTGAATGATTGCCGAGAGACTACAAGGTGTACTTTGCGTAACTAGCCATTGCTCCACATCTCTACGAATGGATGCCTTAAGCCCCTTCACATAGCATTTCACGGCTTCATCCTCCGTCATCGTAGATAGTTAAACCTTGCAGTCCAAAAACCACTGTGTGAACTCCAACACCGAGGTTCGTTGCTTCAACACTGCGATCCTATCTCTTGCAGCCTTAACCAAATTGACGGGTTGCCAAGCGTCACGGAGGAGTTGAATGAAGAGAGCCCACAAGGTCGGTATCTCATCATTCTCTACCAATGTCCTCCACCATGCTCCTGCTGCCCCTTTAAGTAGACCACCCGCGTAGTGAATCTTCTCACGGTCCGATAGGCTAGGAAAATTTTCGAGATAATTCGCAACAGAGAATAACCATGGGTCAAGGTTCTTGTGTCTTGCAGGGTCAAATTCGTTGGGAAGTCTTAGCTTCGGTCTCCTTAAGTCTCTCTCCGCCCCTCTATGCGGTCGTTCACCAAGACGAGCTTCCAATGTTGCGACGGTGTTGCTCAGTTGCGCATTCTGTAATCTAACGTTTTCTAACTCCAAGAGTACTTGCGCTAACAATTCTGCAGTGGAAACGCCGTGGTTGGCCATGTTGTCGAGTCACAAGGAGTAGCTTTGATACCAGTGTAAAAGAGAAAAAATACTACTGTGAACAGCGGAAGATACCAAGTACCTTCTGGTAGCAACAGCAAGATCACACCACAAAGACAGATAAAGGTTGCGCTTTATTACTCGGAAGAAAATTACAACATCCAGCGCTCGCTGCGAAAGTCTACTCAAAGAGTCTACCTTTGCACTAAGTCTACTCCACTATTTTAAACTAACTGTCGGCTAGTCAACCTATTACGGGACAATTGTACACGTGGACCTTCACGGTCAACCAAGACGTATCCAAAATATCATTCTAGAACAATAAGTTCAATCTACATTCTGCAGCGTTGCTATGCTGCGCTCCTAAATTTCTACGCTAATCTACTACATTGCTACGTTGCTATGTTGCGCTAGTATGGAATCCCTGCTGCGGTGCTTTAAAACCGCAACTATAGCAACCTAGTTTCTAGCCGCTAAGTACTAATCTATGTACCCTGTTACATTTGGGCTGAAACACTTAACTTTGCTGTATATTAAAAACATAATTGCATTTAGATTTGTTAGCAATACACTTTATGAACTTTAGAAAGGAGAAAAATTTGAAGTTAGCAACTTTAAGATCTTTGGCAACAAGTGTTTTTTCTTAGATACTTCACAGGATAGATGGAAAATTGATGATAAGGGTTTATCGGGGATTTTTTTTGGGGTATGATGATCATGCAAAGGGATATAACGTATTTGTATTTGAATAATATAATGTGATCATCTCTAAGAATACACAAATTAATGATAAAAAGGATTTGGTTGACTTATTTCAACTGGCATACCAACCAGCAAAAGATAAACATGAATATGTTATTTTTCACGATACACAACGAGTTTACTTTCCCCTGACAAGTAGGACATCTCTTCCTTTAGTTCCCCTAGTGCCCTTACAAGATGCTTCACCATGAGTTTCAACTCAGGTAAAACGAACTGTCACACAGTCAAAACCATCACAGGTTACAAATCGAACGAAGAAGCCAAATCCAAGACTGTCAACAATTTCAACCGCAGAATTTTCCGGGGGAAGGAGATCTAGCAGCCATCTGCAAGCAAGTTCTCACTTTGTTTTTTCTACAGCTACAGAGGAGCCTCTAACAATTCAGGATAATTTTTCATCACTTGAGAGAAACCAGTAGATCGAGGCGGCAAAGGATGAAATAAAGTCTATTATGGAGAAATAAACATAGGAGCTGGTGGATCTCCATCCGGGTAGAAAAGCCATCTGCAACAAATGAGTATTTGAGGTGAAGCTCAACATAGACATTACCATTAAAAGGTATAATGACAGACTAGTGGCAAAACGGTACAATCAAAAAGAAGAAATTGACTTTGAAGATGCCTTCTCTCCAGTTGTTAGATTTCCCACAGTCAAAATTTTGTTGAGTCTAATGGCCATAAAGAATATGGAAATGCATCAAATGGAGAGTTAAAAAAGACCATTTACATGAAGCAACCTGAACTATATGTAGAAAAAAGAAAGGAGGAATTAGTGTGTTTACTGACGAAATCCTTGTATGGGTTGAAACAAGCGTTTACACAATGGAATTTGAAGTTAGATGAGTTTTTGACTGGGCTATGTTTCAAGAGAATTAGCTCACATCACTCTGTATATGTTATACAAGGAGAGGATGCGCTTCATTTTATTGTTGTATATTTTGATGACTTATTATTAACTAGTCAATGGATGAAATAAACCATATTAAGGCACCTTTAAAGTCTGGGCTTGAGATGAAAGACCTCGTTGAGGCCAAGTATATCTTGGGTATACAGGTTGAGAGAGACAGAAAGAAAATTTGATTATGTTGAATCAAAAAGAAGCAATATGTAATATGCCAGAAAAATGTGAAATGAAAGATGTAAAGGATCTGTAATGACCGTGGAATTCTGATAAAAATTGGAAGGAAGTGACTCCGATTCACGCATAATGATTAGCGAGAGTCTAGAGTCAGGGCAGGAAGAGTTCATGGCTTCAAAGCCATATAGACAAGTAGTTGGAAGTCTTATATATTTGTTGAAAAGAGGTAATTAATAGTTCACTTCCCTAAATTAAAAATAGTCTTAAGGTGCCAGTAATGTCTAGGAAATGTAGAAAGTAAAGTGTAAAAAGACCGTATAATGTATAACGAAGAAAAACTAAGTTGTATTAGTTTAAAAGAAAGACAGAGAGAGTTGGACATATGGGTTCTATATGAACCGGAGTTGCTCCAGAAAGTAGAGTTCGGGTCTGAAATTTCCACGGAATTATACCAAATAAAGTAGGTAACTGATCAATTATTATTCAGTAGTTTTATATGT
>JBBHKE010000820.1:0-27518 GCA_037447655.1 Zygnema cylindricum | reverse complement strand
GTAACGAAAAAGTACAAAATTAATCAATGTACGACGGAATAAGCCAATAATTACGATTTGTCGCGTTCCTTAAGATTTGCGAAATGAATAGTGTTACTAACTTCCTACCGTGTCAGATTTGCGACGCTTTGTCGCGTTGCCTAAGATTTGCGAAATGAATATTGTACTACCGTGTCAGATTTGCGACGCTTTGTCGCGTTCCCTAAGATTTTCGAAATGAATAGTACACTACCGTGTCAGATTTGCGACGCTTTGTCGCGTAATAAATAGCTTACTACAGTACCGTGTCAGATTTGCGACGCTAATCATGATGTCACGTACTTCCACGATGCCAAAGAGTACAAAGTACAAGAATGTTGGATTATAGGGACAGTACAAAATTTTCATTTTTTTTGGTTTTTTGGTTGACCGACCGTAACCGACCGCTTTTTTTTTCATGGGTGAATCAACCGACCGTAACCGCCCGACCCCCAAAGTTTGGCAACCGAGTCTGTTCCGGATCCGGCGCGGGCGGTCGGTTAACGGTCGGTCACGGTTTCGGTTGACCGTTTGCGACCTCTGCCTCTGGGTCTCGGACCAATATATCCGGACCTCTGACCGTTCGATAACCGATAACTAACGGTATCGATGTTATCGCAATAAGTTTTTTACCGATACACAACACTACAAAATAATCTTCCTGAATCCAGATTGTTTAAAGTGAATGTACCGTACGATCATTGGGATTGCCGAGCTGCTTAAAGATAAATCAAACTTTACTGGATCACATGAGAGCAAAATAAAGGAAAAGACAAAATCAAACCGACAAAATTTAAGAGAATCTAGTTGTTGAAATGCATGTTTGACAAGCTCACCATAAGGCTTAAAGTCTTTGGAGCGTTTCGAGTTACACAATCATGTCACCACAATATCGAGCCGTCCGATTCAAGTTTATTGCAAATCGGCCGGCTAGTTTTTCTGTTTCCGCGACTTCTGGGACCGAACTCATGCTAAATTTTCTGACACTGTGACAGTTTCTCCACCAGTCAGACACGTGTCGCGATAATGAATTTCTCAAGGCAGTTGCCGCCACGTTCACACGACAGGAGTGACACCTCCCCGTAGGAGGCCGGGCTGAATAGGAAAAAAAAAAAACTCAAATAAAAAAAAAACAAAAAGAACAAAAAAAAAACGCCAGCAGCAGTCCGGAATTTCCAGAGCACGTGACCGTAGATTCGCCATTCTTGTCCTTTCGAAACGTCGGTCGGCCATTCTGTACCAATGAGACACAAAATTCGAGTCCTAGGGTTTTGGACAGACCTAAAAGTAAAAATGTATGCAGACCTATGAGACGAATCATAGGAAACAAATCATTAGGGTTGCAAGTATTAAACCATTGGATGAAATGTTATAAAGGAAGAGAGAGAGAGAGAGAGAGAGAGAGAGAGAGAGAGAGAGAGAGAGAGAGAGAGCCATAAAATGAAGAAGAAAAATTTGACCGAGTTGAAAAGAGGCTCTATTCTGCATGCTTTATGAAACCTTTTCAACAAAAACTCTTTTTTCTTCTCATTGTCTAAGCTTTTTCAGTTTGAATAACAACAATAATAAATAATTATAATAATAAGATTAATATGGCTCGACAAGAAAAAGTAGAACCAGAAAATGAAGAACACGTGGTACCAGTCAGCTATTATCCTGGACCCTTACCTTTAGTAAAACCTCCAGGACCTCTCGGTTTTATGAGTGACTTACAGAATAGTAATAATTACTTTTCTGTTTCCGAAGACCGGAAAACAAAAACGACAAAACGTCACCTTTTTGAAGGATGTACGGACGAAGTTACTAAATCACATAGGAAAGCTTCTGAAATTAGTGAGGATTCTGGAGATTCTCGAGCCTTAAAACTTACAAAACTTACAAATAAAACTGGAGCAACTAAAGTCACAAATAATGTTGACATTCGGAGCGATTTTAGAGGCTGTGGAGGTTTTGGAAGTCCTAGTGGATTCACAAATGTTATGAAAAATGATTTGGTTTCAAGCACAGAAACTGCGAAAAGTTCCGGAACTAATTTTGAAACTGCTACAAAAGTCACAGAGCCTACTTCTCGAATTGCCAAGCTTGATAAAAATACTGAAGGGATTACCAATTTTGATACAGATTCCGAAGGAATTAGGGCAGAATGTAGTAGAAAAGATAAAGAACTCGATACGACTAAATCCACCACAAGTTCTTTTTACGATGCGAAAGCCTCTGGAGTTAGAAAAGCTACTATTGAAGCTGAAAAAGAGCTGAAATCCATTCGAAAGTCGTTGAAAAAACCTTTTCCGGAGCCCGGAACCGTTAATGTTTCCGTTCAACTTGTATCGGAGTCACCGTTTCAAGATAACAGATTATTCAATCCTACTACGGTTTGTGGAACGAACACTCTTTTTTTTCCGGTCGTCACGAGTAACAATGACTTACAAGTGGACTTAATGAACAAAGGAAGCGAAAAAAATGAGAGTGTTCCTGTTCCTCTGGTGTGGCAAAGATGGTAGGTTTGGAAAGGGTTTCTAGTAAGAAAACGAAGTTGTTATACCAGGAACATTTTGGAACTTTGTTTTCTAGGAAGACAATTAAGTTGTAAATTTTTGAAACTTTTTGGGCAAATGAGCTAAACTAGCCGCACAATAATGAAAAACCAAGAGTACAAAAAAAAACCAATGGGTATAAATTGCGTTTTTTATTGTAAATTTGACAAGTTTGGACTGTTACAAAAGCTCTTAGCATGTAAAAAGAAGGGCAAACAAATAAGTTTCGTTTTTTTTCTATTAGCTCATGTCGAATGTCGGTATCGGAAACTTTTTTGTAACTTTTTGTTTTTTTGTCAATGATCAAGACCAACTTTTGAAGTAAGATAAAAGACTACAAAATTGTGACCAGTGGACAGACTCTTTACTTTGAATCGTTATTACCATTAATAACAATAATTTGGTCCCGGTTTTTTTGCCCTCTGAATGCAAAATAGCATTAATAATACTAATTTTTCTTTTCTTGACAAAGAAGTCTTTCTGAAGTTAACAATCGCCCATGTTATCTGGACCGGAAATAGAATAATTAAGACTAGAAGTTCTCATACTAATTATTTTTGAATGCTTTGTAGTGATTTAGAATGTAGGTTCTTAAGTCCCATTATGATATTTATATCCATTAATGATGATACAAGTAGAAAGATGATGTGGGAACTGTACTTAAAATTCTCATGTTTGAAACACGTTGCCAAATATATTTCTTAAGGGAAAATATTTAGCTGTCGATATTGTTGTTTTAAAGACGAATGTGAAGGTTTATTAGTCTTTATTACTTTCGTCTGTTGTTTTTAGGTGATGATTGCATAGGCAAATTCAATGAATGAAAAGTGGCAGCTGTCTATTAAAGTTAAAAATTGAAGCGTTAATGTTTGAAGTGTTAAAAGCTTATTACAGACAAGTGAGATTATGTGGTTTATTAAAGATTTAAAACATACTATCATGGCTGGCTCGAGACGCCACGTGCATACAAAATGGTATTTTTAACAATACTAAATGGCATTTTTTTTTTGTCTCGCATGTGTGTACTCTGTCGTTGTTTTGAAGCATACAGAAAAAACCTTTCCCTTCTGAATCAAGTGTTATTCACACATCATCTGGATGCCGGCGTTTGTTTAACAATATGACTTTTGACAGAAACATATCTCGAAGGTAAAAGGAAAATTTTGGTATCCTCAGATAGCTGCACGAAATTTAGTTTTCATTTTTGCCATTTACTTTTTTGGTTCCCATGTCCTCAGATGGTTTACTATTGCACCTTCTTAATAAAGTCTTGCCCTTGTATTATGCTGTTCTGCCTGTATTAGCAGCAGCTGTTTTTATTTTGGTTTATTTTTACTACAATTGAGATAATTCACTGAAATTATCCCTACTACTAACCCAAACCCGTGTGTAGAATGGCAATTTCATGGCAATGCTCATAATTTCATTAAAAAAAAAAAACCGGATTTTATTAAAAAGCGCGATGGTAGACCATCTGAGTCCAGGGAAACAAAAAGGGGCGGAAATGCTAAAACTGAAAAATTAGACTCGAACAAAAATCAGCAAAAACTGAGTCTAATTTGACCACACCTTTTAAGCCAGACAAAGCATATTTGACTGTCTCATTCCCTCTGATGCAACCTCCAAATTAATATGTTGAGTTTTTACAGATTTTATGTTGCTTTCATCTGATTTGCTTCTGGCTGTCAGATAATCAATCATTTTATCATCATAATGACACACAATATAGAAACAGCAAGAATCTTACTTTACAGAATACTTCAGAAAACAAAAAAACAAAAACTGCTCTTGATAATAGTAAAACCCACATGAAAATTGCCCAATCGCAAGTTAGTCAAATTTCAGAGCGACGACTGAAAAAAATGTTTACTGACTGCAAATAAACCTCACTACCAAAATTGTATAAACAAAAATTGTACGTTCCTCAAAATGTTCTTTCTTCTTTCTTCTTTCAAAATTTTCTACATCTAAAAATCCCTGACAGTCGTACGGCTATTAACAACTTTCTTGAAGGTAAACATGTCAATGGTGACAACATAAAGACTAATTAAATACCCTTCCTGAATTGCAAATTAAATACGAATTTTAATGTTGATAACAGGCAATAATTGCAAACAAAAACCTATTACCATTAAAACTAATTTTGTAGGTCAAAGTTGCAACGATTTTAATTGTTGAAGACAAAACTGGATCATCTGATAAAATATCGAGGGAAAATAATAATAAAACTTGACAAAATAAGAACCACGGGACAAACTACAATCGTTAAATGTTTGTAACCAATCGAGCCTTATTAACCAAAATTGGCAATTTTGTGAATCAACAACCTTTTCCATGCCCAATGACCTCTCCATTTGCCGTATGAGAGAGATTTTACGAGTAAAACTTGATAATTTACGAGTAAAATTTGATAACACATATATTCTTTTCAGTCCACCTTTTCTTTATAATATAATTACTTTTCGGTCCAACTTTCTTTATGGGATAACTGTCCCAAAAATCCGGTCCCAAAATTTGGACGTTATACCGAATCCGTGTGACTCCATTTTGAAGTGATGTCGCATGTGGTACATCTGACAAAGAAAAAAAAAGGTTAAACAAAATTTTGTACCAAATGAATCTAAATCTTTCAATCCTTTGCAAGCACTAACTTTGTAATACTACATAAGATGAAACTTGATCTTATTTTAAGACAAAAAAAACTAAAAGTAGGCGTTTCGTCAACCAAATATATTTCGGTTCGCCCTTAAGAAAACATGTTAATACTGTACCAAAGTAGCAAATAGTAAATACAAAAAAAATGGCTAAATAATGGGCAAATAGAAGTAGTGGCTGGGGGAAATCCCATCCCTCACATCCCTCCCATCCCTACCATCCTTCCCATCTCTCCCATCCCTCTCATCCCTCCTCCCCCTACTCACCTTCCGTTCCTTCAATGTTTTATCCCGAGGAGAGCCATGATGAAGGTAATAATGCGTTAAGTCATAATGGATATATCCCAAAAGTCCTCCACCAAAAACAGCCATAGTCACTGGACCAGAAAGAAAGCACCGGAAAAAGACGAATAACTGTCGAACCACAACACCCATCCCACATGGTTTTAGTCTCGAAACTTAATTAAAGATACCCATAAAGACTTATATTTAAGTTAAATGAATAAGGACAAAATACCATTAGCACAAGAATTGAAGCTCCTGGATCCATTCTTTGTCTTTCTTGAAAGACACGACAGATTTATACTCTTTTCTTTTAGATGCTCGATGAAGGTTCTCTCTTGTTATTTGTGAGACGCTTTAGCTTCAAGAATCTTTATTGACGTGAATTGTTGGAAGAAATGGAATAACCTTTAAAGAAGCTTAGAGTGGAAATATTTTGAAAGCAATCCTCCACTTTCCCAAGTCATGAAAAATTCCCTCTCCTTCTCTCTCTCTCTCTTCTCCCCTCCGCTCTCTCCCTCTCTCTCCCTCTCCTTCTCTCTTCTCTCTCATAAATCTCTTGTTGACCAATTGACCAAAAAAAAGAAAACCAACTCTCAAAGACGAAGGAACTAGTAGTACTAGTTGACTCTAAACATTCATATGTCAAATTATCCAAGGTTCCATTCCTCATACTTTGTAATCTTCCTAGTATCATTATAGTCACCATTACTCACCGGAAAAGCGAGCATAGAAGCTGCGACAGGAGGAAAGACAAGACGGAGTCTGTCAGAAGGATGTTTGTGATGACAACCATGAAATATATAATGAAGTGTATTCGACCTGTACCAAAAACAAACGACTCTCGGTTCAGAACTGCAAGGACAATAGAAAGTGCCTAAATTCCCGAGGTTCTAAGGCTCAGAACCATAGTTCAAATGTGAGAAACCAATTGGAAATGCTATATATGGTCACCGCATACTATATGCATATTATAACGTATAAAACGGGTAGAGTATGGGAAAACGACATATAGTATCGGAAAACGACATTTAGCGTTTCCCAATACTTTCGCACATTTGAACTATTCTCATAACCTTCCAAATTTTCCAATACCACAGAAGCCCAGGCCTCAGCCAAATGAAAATCATTACTGAAACTAAACGGAGAAAAATCATGCTTCATGTGCTGCTTGCCTCTTGGCTGTCAGGGATCCGGACAATCTCCGAAAGCGACAATTGGACACCGTTTCATTCCTAAACACCTGAGAAAGTGGCAAGAAGAAGAAATGGATTCAAAATAAAACAATAACAAACAACAAACAGTACACATAATGCACAAGTCCCTCAACAAAATGTTACAATCATGAGGGAAAAAGGGAGGTGTGAATTTGTAACTCACCAATAGCTTGAAGTCTTCATGTGAAAGAGGAATCGATGCAATGAATACTCTACAAGGGACCAGAGGAGGACACCACCTACTAAATATCCTGGTAGTTCAACAAGAGGTAGTCCTTTTCTTAAAGCCGAACTTTCCATCCAAAGGACTACAGGTATCCACACGAGTGGAATAACCCACCATTGTGTTTTACTGAAGAACTGCACCAGAACAACGGCCAACAAAAGGTTTGAAAACTTAGAGTGGAAATCGAAAAAACTCAGTCTCACAGATTGACACGGTGTTCCATAAATTGATAAAATCCAAATGAAACTAGATTGATCTTTTTTGGGTTCAATGAGCAGCTTTGTGAAAAGTCTTTTTCTTTTTGCTTTTTGTAAACATATCACGATGGTGAACTAGGCCAGGTTAAGTAGTCCAAGCAAAAATAAGACGTGTAGAAGAAGTAAGTTCGTGTTTTATGTTACAAAAAGATAACTAACGGCAAGATTTCAAACTCCACTTCACAAATTGGCACTTCCTTACACAGGTTTTGCCAATCAAGAGCTTCTGCATGAATCATCATCAAACATACAGATGTATACACATATAAATACATATACATATATATAAATACACACACACACACACATACACATACACATACATATATATATATGTATATATGTATATATATGTATATATGTATATATGTATATATATGTATATATGTATATATGTATGTATGTATATATATGTATATATGTATATATGAATATATGTATATATGTATATTTGTATATATGTATATATGTATATATGTATATATGTATATATGTATGCATGTGTATATGTGTATATATGTGTATATATGTATATATGTGTATATATGTATATATGTGTATATATGTGTATATATGTATATATGTGTATATATGTATATATGTGTATATATGTATATATGTATATATATGTATATATATGTATAAATGTATATATATATGTATATATATATATGTATATATGTATATATATATTATTATAATATATATATATATATATATATATATATATATATATTAGTGTATATCGGCAAGAAATTTATCGCGATAACACCGATACCGATAGTTATCGGTTATCGAACAGTCAGGGGGTCCCAATTTATCGCTCCGAGACCAACAAATTCCTTATCGGCGATAAGTGGAAAAAATATAGTACGCTGTATAATAGTACTTTATAATATACGGTATTATATTTTTCACTGTATGTAGCGTGGCATGCAACGTGTAACAATCTGTTCCGTACTGTGTAACAGAATAACGGCGGTTCAGTACGACGGAATAAACCGTACAAATGTACGATACGAACCGTACAATTATCGCCGATAGTTATCGGTACCAGTGTTATCGTGATAAAAAACCGATATTATCGTTCTTTTATCGGCGATAACACCGGTGTCAATATATCGTGCCAATATATCGATTATCGGCAAGCCAAAAAAAGGTACATATAGATTATCGGCAAAACCCTGCCAATACACAACACTAATATATATATTCGCAAAAGTGTTCAACAGAAAGAGCTGAAAACAATTACATCGAAAGCTGTCCAACACTCATAGGGAAGTCAAATTTAAAACTCAGGTGATTTTTAAGGAAAACTCACACAAGTAGCTCAAATTTTTTGCACATGTTTAAAGACTTCTGTCATCGCTCCAACACTAGGGGTGTTATTTCTCTCTTTCGAAAGGTAAACTGGCAATGAGACTAATGCACTGAACACTGAAAAAAACAAAAACTGAGAAAACCAAAGAAGTAGAAATACCCACTAAAAATGTTCCATATCATTTAACAAATTTGATACAAAAATAAAACACACCTCACAGAAATCACTTGCGAAGAATCGTGGGCTTTCTTTGGATATGATAGGTTGATGGACCCAGGAGTCATATTTTTCTCCCAAATGTCCGACCTGTGAGCCCAAAAATTTTGAATACAACAACAGAAAGAACGTACAATGTGTCATGAAAATGAAGTGACAAAAGAATAATAATCTCTCCCTCTCTCTCCTCTCTCCTCCTCTCTCTCCATCTTTTTCATCGTTCTTCCTCTCTTTCTCTCTCGCTTTCTCTTCTCTCTCCCTCTATCGCCTCTTCTCCCTCCCTTCCCTCTCTCTCGCCCCTCTCTCTCCCTCTTCTTTCTTTTTCTTTTCCCTCTTTATTTCTCTGCTCTCTCTTTTTGTTTTTCTCTTTTCCCTCCTTCTCTCTTCCTTCTCTGTCTTCTCTTGCCTCTCTGTCCGTCTCTGTGTTTCTGTTTTTCTTCTCCCTTGTTTCTCTCTTTCTTTTCTCTTCCCTGCTCCCTCTTTGTCTTTTATTTTCCAGTTTTCTTTCCTTTCCCTCTGTTTCTTTCAGTTTTTTTTTCTTTCTTATATGATTTCCCAATTTTGTCAAATTTGTTTTTCATAAACCTTTCAACTAACATTTTTTCTTGATTTTTTCCATTTTTTCTTTCATTTTCGTTTATTTTATTTTTGAACTTTTTGATTTGTTTGTTTGTTTCTAGATTAGTTTATTCACGTGTTTGTGTGTTTGTTTTTTATCTGTTTGTTTGTTTTTTACGTGTTTGTTTTTTGTTTATTTATTTGCTTGTTGTTTCTTTTTACTTGTTCATTTATTATTTGTTTCTTCCATAATTTTATTTGTTCATTTGTTTTTTTTTTATTATTATTCGTTCGTTTCTTCATTAATTTTATTTGTTTGTTTGTTTATTTATTTTGTTGATTCTTTGCGCCTTTGCCTAATTATGTAAGTAATTATTTTTTCATTCGTCTGTTTATTTCTTCATGAATTATTTTACTTATAAACAACCAATTATTTAATTATTCTATTTTTCAGGAAAATTCAAGTTTCCAATTTGGGGTATAATCATCGTTTCCGCCGGATCTGCCGTAATTTTAATCGTAGCAATTTTGGCTTTCTTTTGTTGCCAACAAATTGTCAAACCCCAAGGTACAAAAGGAAAAAAAAAACATTTTTAGGATTTGTTTATAGTTTTTTGACGGCTTTTTTAGTGTTGTTCTTGTGTTTTTTTTGCGTTTGTCACAAAAAAGAAATGAAATGTTATGCATAGCTGGCTAATAAACATCAGCATAAATAAAATATAAATAAAAGAAAAGGTGATACATATATATAGGGTTTTTTTTGTTTTTTTTGTTTTACCGTTCCGTTTTTCCTCCCCATCATCTGCCACATTTTCTTACTATATTCCATTCCGTTTTTTCCGTTACAGATGCCTTAACGGAAAGCTCCAGTTTTTCACAACGAATTCAGGAATCTTTCGCAAAACGGATCCCTCTCGCCGACATTGTACGGATAACGGAAAATTTCAACGACCGTCTTTTGATTGGTCAGGGCGGCTTTGGAACGGTTTACCGTGCAACGGCTCCGGATGGAACGGAATGGGCCATAAAACGGGCGAGAACTGTCAACACAGATACACTCCAGGACTTTCAAAAAGAGGTAAGGAGAAGAGCTATTTTATTATATTAGTATTTTTTGTCTTTTTGTTTGACATTCTGTGACATCCTGTCACTCGCAGGCGAGGATTGATAGTTGATTGGTCGACTGTCGATGGCTGGGTCTGTCTGGGTGTCGGTGTTTTTTGTCTTTTTGCGTGACATTGCGTCACACGTTGATATGTGGTCTCGCTCACGTGCTCATGGTGGTCGATGTTCTGGTGGCCTTTTTCGTCTTTTAATGTGACATTGCATCACACACTGATGCAACAAGCGGCTGATGGTCGGTATCCTGCCTGATTGTCTTCCAATCTTAATCAATGTTAGTAAATGTTAGTCAGTGTTAGTCAATGTTAGTTAATGTTAGTCAATGTTAGATAATGTTAGTCAATGTTAGATAATGTTAGTTAATGTTAGGAGTCAATGTTAGTTAACGCTAGGAGTCAATTTTTGTCAATGTGAGTCATGTTAATCAATGTTAGGAGTCAATAATAGTCAATGTTAGTCAATGCCAGTTAATGTTAATCAATGTTAGTTAATGTTAGTCAATGTTAGCAGTCAGTGTTAGTCAAATTGATGTCAAATGTTAGCCAATGCTACGTAATGATGTTAGAAAATCTTGGTCAATGTTTGACAATGCTAGACAATGTGAGTCAATATTAGTCAACTTAAGCCAGCATTACTTAATGTTAGCCATGTTAGACCTTTTTTGACTTATTCACGTGGTCCTATCTGCAGGTGGACACGATATCTCGCATGTCGCATGCCAATCTTCTGCGATTGGCCGGATGGTGCGACGAGGGAGGAGAGCACGTCCTCATCTACGACTTCATGCCAGGTGGCAGTCTCAGGAGGAGACTCAGGCCCGAAGCCCAAGGTGAGAGACGGAGAGAGAGAGGGAAGGAGAGGGAGAGAGGAAGAGAGAGAGAGGAGGGAGGGAGGGAGGACGGGCTGGCGGTCGAGAGAGACAGAGAGGGGGTGAGATAGAAAGAAAGACACAGAAAAACACACACGCACATAGACTACCTTCCGATATACTTCATACACTCTCATTCCTAAATCCCAAATCCCATTCTACACAAACTAACACCCCACCTCCCTCCCTCCCTCCCTTCCCATCCTTCCCATCTCTCCCATCCCTCTCATCCCTCCTCCCCCTACTCACCTTCCGTTCCTTCAATGTTTTATCCCGAGGAGAGCCATGATGAAGGTAATAATGCGTTAAGTCATAATGGATATATCCCAAAAGTCCTCCACCAAAAACAGCCATAGTCACTGGACCAGAAAGAAAGCACCGGAAAAAGACGAATAACTGTCGAACCACAACACCCATCCCACATGGTTTTAGTCTCGAAACTTAATTAAAGATACCCATAAAGACTTATATTTAAGTTAAATGAATAAGGACAAAATACCATTAGCACAAGAATTGAAGCTCCTGGATCCATTCTTTGTCTTTCTTGAAAGACACGACAGATTTATACTCTTTTCTTTTAGATGCTCGATGAAGGTTCTCTCTTGTTATTTGTGAGACGCTTTAGCTTCAAGAATCTTTATTGACGTGAATTGTTGAAAGAAATGGAATAGCCTTTAAAAAAGCTTAGAGTGGAAATGTTTTGAAATCAATCCTCCACTTTCCCAAGTCATGAAAAATTCCCTCTCCTTCTCTCTCTCTCTCTTCTCCCCTCCGCTCTCTCCCTCTCTCTCCCTCTCCCTCTCCTTCTCTCTTCTCTCTCATAAATCTCTTGTTGACCAATTGACCAAAAAAAAGAAAACCACTCTCAAAGATGAAGGAACTAGTAGTACTAGTTGACTCTAAGCATTCACATGTCAAATTATCCAAGGTTCCATTCCTCATACTTTGTAATCTTCCTAGTATCATTATAGTCACCATTACTCACCGGAAAAGCGAGCATAGAAGCTGCGACAGGAGGAAAGACAAGACGGAGTCTGTCAGAAGGATGTTTGTGATGACAACCATGAAATATATAATGAAGTGTATTCGACCTGTACCAAAAACAAACGACTCTCGGTTCAGAACTGCAAGGACAATAGAAAGTGCCTAAATTCCCGAGGTTCTAAGGCTCAGAACCATAGTTCAAATGTGAGAAACCAATTGGAAATGCTATATATGGTCACCGCATACTATATGCATATTATAACGTATAAAACGGGTAGAGTATGGGAAAACGACATATAGTATCGGAAAACGACATTTAGCGTTTCCCAATACTTTCGCACATTTGAACTATTCTCATAACCTTCCAGATTTTCCAATACCACAGAAGCCCAGGCCTCAGCCAAATGAAAATCATTACTGAAACTAAACGGAGAAAAATCATGCTTCATGTGCTGCTTGCCTCTTGGCTGTCAGGGATCCGGACAATCTCCGAAAGCGACAATTGGACACCGTTTCATTCCTAAACACCTGAGAAAGTGGCAAGAAGAAGAAATGGATTCAAAATAAAACAATAACAAACAACAAACAGTACACATAATGCACAAGTCCCTCAACAAAATGTTACAATCATGAGGGAAAAAGGGAGGTGTGAATTTGTAACTCACCAATAGCTTGAAGTCTTCATGTGAAAGAGGAATCGATGCAATGAATACTCTACAAGGGACCAGAGGAGGACACCACCTACTAAATATCCTGGTAGTTCAACAAGAGGTAGTCCTTTTCTTAAAGCCGAACTTTCCATCCAAAGGACTACAGGTATCCACACGAGTGGAATAACCCACCATTGTGTTTTACTGAAGAACTGCACCAGAACAACGGCCAACAAAAGGTTTGAAAACTTAGAGTGGAAATCGAAAAAACTCAGTCTCACAGATTGACACGGTGTTCCATAAATTGATAAAATCCAAATGAAACTAGATTGATCTTTTTTGGGTTCAATGAGCAGCTTTGTGAAAAGTCTTTTTCTTTTTGCTTTTTGTAAACATATCACGATGGTGAACTAGGCCAGGTTAAGTAGTCCAAGCAAAAATAAGACGTGTAGAAGAAGTAAGTTCGTGTTTTATGTTACAAAAAGATAACTAACGGCAAGATTTCAAACTCCACTTCACAAATTGGCACTTCCTTACACAGGTTTTGCCAATCAAGAGCTTCTGCATGAATCATCATCAAACATACAGATGTATACACATATAAATACATATACATATATATAAATACACACACACACACACATACACATACACATACATATATATATATATATATATATATATATATATATATATATATATATATATATATATATATATTAGTGTTGTGTATTGGCAAGAAATTTATCGCGCGATACCGATAGTTATCGGTTATCGAATGGTCAGGGTTCCCGATTTATCGCTCCGAGACCAACAAATTCCTTATCGGCGATAAGTGGAAAAAATATAGTACGCTATAAAATAGTACTTTATCATATACGGTATTATATTTTTCACTATATATAGCGTGGCATGCAGCGTGTAACAATCTGTTCCGTACTCTGTGTAACAGAATAACGGCGGTTCAGTACGACGGAATAAACCGTACAATTGTACGGTGCGAACCGTACAATTATCGCCGATAGTTATCGGTACTGGTGTTATCGCGATAAAAAGCCGATATTATTGTTCTTTTATCGGTGATAACACCGGTGTCAATATATCGTGCCAATACATCGATTATCAGCAAGCCAAAAAAAGGTACATATAGATTATCGGCAAAACTCTGCCGATACACAACACATATATATATTCACAAAAGTGTTCAACAGAAAGAGCTGAAAACAATTACATCGAAAGCTGTCCAACACTCACAGGGAAGTCAAATTTAAAACTCAGGTGATTTTTAAGGAAAACTCACACAAGCAGCTCAATTTTTTGCACATATGTTTAAAGACTTCTGTCATCGCTACAACACTAGGGGTGTTATTTCTCTCTTTCGAAAGGTAAACTAGCAATGAGATTAATGCACTGAACACAAAAAAACAAAAACTGAGAAAACCAAAGAAGCAGAAATACCCACTAAAAATGTTCCGTATCATTTAACAAAGTTGATACAAAAATAAAACACACCTCACAGAAATCACTTGCGAAGAATCGTGGGCTTTCTTTGGATATGATAGGTTGATGGACCCAGGAGTCATATTTTTCTCCCAAATGTCCGACCTGTGAGCCCAAAAATTTTGAATACAACAACAGAAAGAACGTACAATGTGTCATGAAAATGAAGTGACAAAAGAATAATAATCCAATAAGTGGATCTAAACAATCAAGTTTTCTGTGAAAAATGGAAAAAAATACACTTTCCCAACGAGGAGAATTCTCATAATAACATTTGACAATGACTTCACCGATTTCCCACTAAGTTATTTCTCACTTTGTCATGTCTATTTTCACAAACTCTTGTTTTTTTTTTTCCATTTTTGTCCTTGACAATAAATGTAGCCTCAAAAAGAGTACAAAATTTTATAAATTGCAGTTCAACACAAAACAATTATTCATTATTGACTTGTTTGAACATGAAATCATTTTTCCATCCATCTATTCATCATTCATTTGTTTATTATAAACTTGAAATCGTTTTTCAATTCATTTATTCATCATTTACTTATCATCGTCATTTATTTATTCATCACTTACATTAAATCATTTAACTACATGAAAAATCATATGCCTTCAAATCAAAAGGCAATAACTAAACAATCTACTAACAAAACCAAAAAAGAAAAACATGTCACAAAACATTATTTGTTTAAACAGACAAATCCATTGAAACCCACCTGAAAAACGAGAGGTTGACTAAGGTCCACTTCAAATGGAGATTCTTTTCGAAAACTTTTGCAATTTGTCAATCTATTATTTCTGCATTCATTGAAGAATTATGAAACACTAATTTTCAGGTATAGAACAAAAGTATCATTTAATAAAAAATAAACGGTACTGAATCGAGCTTTTCATTAACCTTTGGAGCAAGATATGCTATGAATATAAAACAACAAAAAAAAAAAACTTGCTCATAATTAGAACTCAAGCAAGAGTGAGAGAGAGAAAAAATGGCCAATGAATTTAAAAAAATAGTATTAAAAATAAAAAGAAAAAAAAAAAACCTTAACGGGGTACTGTCGGAAGTCATGGATGCAGCGAGATGCCTTTCCACCATTGCCTGTCATCGCCATGTAAGTACAAATTTTCCATCAAAATATGGTAAAAATCAACATTTTCAGGGGTTTTTTAATGCGAAGTTCACACATTTTAGAATTGTAGGTGCACATTTTCCATCAGCAGGCAATATAAGTACAGGCTTTCTGTCAACAGTATTATAAAAATTGACGTTTTCAGAGGTTTTTTAATGTGAAGTTCACAAACTTCAGCAATGTACGTGCCCATTTTCCATCAAAAGTGTTATAAAAGTTTTTGCTTCTGATATCTTCAAAGGTTTTGTTGTAAAATTAACAAATTTTACCAACATAAATATAAAGTTTTGACCAACAGCATTGTAAAAAAAATCGTTTTTGACATTTTCACAGAATGCCTCTGACATTTCTGATGGTGTTATTAATGTGAAATTCACAATTTGAAGTAATATACGTCCACAGTTTTGACCTAAGGTATTAGAAAAAATTATGCTTTTGACATTTGTGTTATAAATGTGGAATCACAAGCTTAAGCAATATTAGTACACAGTGTCAATCAACAGTATTTTTGACATTTTTCGAGGTTGTTAATGTAAAATTTAAAATTTTAGTAATATAAGTATATAGCACACAAACCTTTTGTTTGTTAGGATTTGTATCCACATGAAATTAGGTGGAAAATGTGGTTAAACTCTAGAACTTATGACTTGCTATTGATCCACAAGTCAAATTCATAAAAATCAGTAATACTACAGATCAAAGAAATTTAACACTGGCTGTCGATAACAATTATTGTTTGATAAAATTTATTCATTTCTCAATGATAAACAAAGGAAAGATCTAATTATGGAAAAGAACGACATTATTTTTGTTCTTAAAAGCTACAAACTGAAGCTCCATACACCACTATCTCACTTCAATAAACGCTTACTTTCTCAACTGTAACTATTCAGTTTCAGTAAGCACTTACGGAATCAGCAATAGCATGCATTACTGAGTTACACCATGTACACCTTTATTAGCGTCAACGTTTCTTTCCCCGCTTAAATCATTATTTCTCCGTGCACACGTGTCTGATTATTAATCCGACAATTGCAATGGAAAGCTATGGACCTTACCTTTCGCTTGGCTGTCTCCAAACTGAAACTGGACACGTGTATCCGGAGAAAAGTTAAATAAAGTGGAGAAAACCATTGACGCTAATAATAATACAAGGTGCAGTGAATTCAATGCATAACAGTGTACAAGAAATAATTCACTACACACCGATGATCTATTTACCACTGATTTATTTACATTGATAATTGCAGAAACAACAGGTGATAGTAAAAAACAGAAGGGTTAAACACAAAAAAAGACGAGAAAAGGACAAGAATAAGTTTTACAAGAGCAAAGAAGAAAGTAAATCTATAAAGAGAGATGAAAAACTCACCATCTAAGACAGTTTTATATTCTGTAAGAATTTTTGTGCTCCATCAAATGCACAACAAGGAGAGACTTTTGGATTCATGCGATGGCCAAAGCAGAGTTTCCAGGAGAATTAATAGGGGTTTCAGCCTTTCAGGCTAGTCCTTTCCTAGCAGTACGAATTTGTACTAAAGCGGTTGACCGGTTCTGTACGGCAGCTGACAGTACACCGCCAATCGCTATTAGCGTTGTGTACGCTAATCCCGTCCCGCTTTTTTTTTGTTTTATTCTCAAATAGCGTAGTTTATTCTATTTTTTTCTTTATTCTATTTAGGGTTATATTCAGTAATTAGCGTAAAAAATTCTAATAAAGGATTATTTTAAATAGTGTGGAGTACGGACGACGTCTGACCGTGCAAAAATGTACTTTTATAAGTAAAAAGGTACAAATAATGACTTAATAGAATCGCGCTCGCACGTGAAATTGCACTAAACAAAAAAATCAATCACATCGAAAAAAAGCCGTTCGCATAACTCTCGTCCGTCGACAGCATCGTCGTCAGTGTGAACATTAACTGACATTCAATGCGACAAATATTATTTGCGTCATAATGACGTCAATACTATACCGGACTGACACATTTTGTATGTCTACGTAATTTAGTGTTCATATTTATCGCGCACATAATTATCGCCGACATAACCCAATATAGAATAACTAAATAAATTAGAGTAAACTTCATAGTTGAAAAAGCTCTATCACATAAATTAGCGTCAATTACTCTAATTGTTTTTTTTGGTTTTTTTACTCTAATTTTTTCATTACTCTAATTACGATTCGCGGTGTACTGTACACCGCGAATCGCTATTAGCGTACATGACGCTAATTGGGGTACCCCTTTTTTTTGGGCAAATTCTCAAATAGAATAAAGTACGCTAAATGTTTTTGCACGTTATTTGAGGTACCCCGCTCAATGCGGTTCATAACTGTAATTTAGTTCCCTTTTAAATAGTGTGTTGTACGGACTGCCAGATCTGTACTATTTCGTACATTTTTAAACTTAAAAGTACATAAAATATAATAATATATAATTGCGTAAATATTTTCCGGCATACGCAGATGTCAAAAAAACGCGACGGCGTACGAATTGAACAGTTTCGTACATATACATGTTTTAGTGTGGACATATTATGTGCTGAAAATTTTTACAAAGCAGTTTACAAATTAGAGTACATGATAAATTAGTATCATGGTGTACCCGAAAAAACACAATTTACCGTAAAGTACGCTAATTGTTTCATTACGCTATCTATTTCATTACGCTAATAGCGATTCACGGTGTAGTAAAGTTACAGTAGGATTGCTGGCTTGCTGCACTTTTCGAGGAAGTCGCACTTCTGTACTTTTGACAGTCAAATATTGTGGTCAAATCTGTAATAAATAAAAGGTTAATAATAACCAAACTATAAATACTTTTTTAGCACGCTTTCTTTTCATCGTCAGGGTGGCCGAGTGGTCTAAGGCGCCAGACTCAAGTTCTGGTCCTCAGTAGAGGGCAGGGGTTCGAACCCCCTTCCTGACACATAACTTTTTGAAAATGTCGTTCGTACGATTTCCTGTGCAACTACGATTTACGAGGAGCCTTGGCAAGAATGACCGTAAGTGTACGAACCATAGTTCAAAAGTAGACGTTTTATGGTAGGCCTTTGGTAGGCGCAAGTTGTGTTGTGGGCTTTTCATGTGATCTTCTTAGATCGCTACTTTGATCGCTACTTTGATCAGCGACCTTCCGATGACGTTTAATTCTCTATCGAACGATGTGCAACTCAACCCTGTTACTTTTTCTTCTCATTTTGCGACCAATACAATATGGGTCTTAAGGTCATATTGTATGTTTTGCGTACAATAGGCATATTGTATGGGCCTACTTTCAACTACTTTTGAACTATGGTACGAACCATACCTTATTTATTGGTAACACTTATTTAGTAGTTATTGTATATATTAGAAAAATCTTATAAGGATGAAGTTCCATCAGACGTTTTTGTAATTGTACGGCCAACTCTACAGACCGGGTCGATTGATAGCCAATTCCCACCGGAGCATTTCCCATTCCGATGATTTTCCGATTTATGATAAAATAAGAAACTTTTAAAATCCTTTGTACGTGCGAAAATTTCTTTCTATTTGTCGAACGGCGATCCTTTCATTCATAGCCTATTCACATGGGGAAAAAATCACTTCCGCAACAGACGGACGTTGGAATAATGTACGGCTTTCTATGAAAACCGTACAAACGAACTTCCTCAAAATATTGCCGAATGTAGAAGTCGGGTTAAAGTAGCGTATTTCGTCGAAAAGCTGACGTAGCCAAAACAACATCGAACGGCTATTTCATTGCACTCGCGCGAAACAACTACAGGTTTTGAACCACCGTCGCCGTCCTTCGAACATTCAATACTGCAGGTTTGTTTTCGCGCCTATGTTTGATGACGTCGAAACGTGTACGTTTTTTGATGAGTTTTCGGAAAATCAAATGCTCCGGTGGGTATATGCTATGAGTCGATGTTCCATCACGAAGAGTCTGTAAGCCACGTGTTCTAAATTCAAGCTACGATTCGATATTGAATATCTTTCAATTTTTTAGCACCGACAAACTTAACTTCAAATTTTCACTTTCGTACCATGTTTCTATGTACGAAGTAATCATACCACATAAATTTTATACTTTTGCAGACGCCAGTCTGTACGCCGGCTCATTTTTTAGGGTTTCTGTTTTCGACATAGATGTCTCATGCACATAAAACGAACGCATAAAACACCAAAAAAATAACGAATATGCGCATGGAACAAAATTCAAAACTATAGAATGCGTTGACCGACTTTTACTTTATAAAAAAAATATAAAATATAAAAACATCAAGTAAAAAATACTACTACAACTCAATCAATTTATTTTTGTTTTACGTTAATACGCATACTTCTTAATTAGCGTTAGATACTCTAACTTCGACCGCTTTTAAAAAGTGGAGTGTAGGAATTGTGTCAGTTCGTACTAAAACTATTTGTTATTTTTTACATACGTACAAAACAAGTGTCAATTAACGGCGTCGACAAGGGAAATATTGTGCGTCGATAGGGGAAAGCGTACTCATATTTGATTCTAAGTCATAAAGACGAAGGAAAATCACAAAAAAATGTTCGCACATGTTCCAGTGTCGAATATGTGAATACATACTATTGCTTTTGCATAATTAGCGTTAATTGCTCCAATTTGGATTTTTTAATTTTTTAAATTGTGGTGTCAAAAATGAATCGTTCTAAAAAAGTGCTCATTATTTCAAGGGCGTCGAGAATAAGCGTCGGATAAAGCGCGTTAATTTAAAATTGAGTCGCTCCACGGGTATTGCATTGGAATTGAATCCTAGTATAAAGGGAGAATTGCGAGAACATGTTCTCACATGTTCAAGCGTCGAACATGTGAATATAGACTATCGCCGCTACATCCAAATTAGTGTTAGGTGTGTATAAATTAGCGTTAGTTTTGACTTTTTTTTAACCTTAGGTCTTCAACCCAACATAGAGTTTAGCTTTAATAACGAATCACGGTGTACGTTCAACCCTTTATTTAAGTATTTCTGTACATTTTCATCGTACATTTAGTCCGTACGAAAAGTATACACATTTTACGAAAGGTTCAAAATTTATAAAAAATAACGAAATTTTGTAAAATTGTCAAAATCCGTACGAAATGAGACATCTATAGTTTTCCAACATAACGAAAGTCCTTGAGAACTAGTGTGACGAACAAAAGTTACCAAAAATAGCGTGACAAAATAATGTTACGAAATTTCGTTTTTATCTTTGGTTGTGTTATGGAAAGCGCGTGTCATGTGCAAATCTTAAGATTTTTCGTTGGTTTTACATCATGACATGTAGCTTAATCGTCCAACGTGTTACAAATTTGTTTTTTCTGTATATGCCACCCACCTCCTCGAGGTGGGTTGAGAGTTACAGAGAAAAATGAAGCGAACTCCTCGCAGTTGAAGATCCTACGGCCAGTATTACCTCCAAGACCTTCGCAGAGTATTGGTAAGATTCTTTGTAATGTTGTTTTTCGTATAAAAAAAAATTGGCAGTACGATTTGGTACAGAGAGCCGCGGATTTTTGTAAACTTTCCCACTTTTCTCTTGATGGATCGTTACCCTAATATTGAAATTTCCATACGCAAAATCTGTACGCATGTCAGGGGTGGCCGAGGTTGTCAACGGAATTCCGTCCCGCTTTTTTTTTTATTCTCAAATAGCGTAGCTTATTCTATTTATTTCTTTACGCCATTTAGGGTTATTTTCCAAGTACCGTACAAAATAAAAGTACGTTGTCCTTAAATAGTGCGGTATACGGTAAGTGTCAGACCGTACAAAATTGTACCTTTTTAGGTGAAAAAATATAGTTAATGAGTTTTAGTAACCGCGGACGCATGAGAATATGCGCTCTGAAAAGGGGATGAAATCGGGTTGTCAAATATCACGTTCGCACATTCGTCCAACAACCACATTTTGACTGTGTGAACGTACAATTTGTGTATGATTTGTCTGATTTTGTACAAGTACCTATATTAGTGTAAGCATGTTTGCGACCGACATTTTTTTTTAAAGACCAAAATTTTAATTAGTAAACAATTAGAATGTATGTTTTTTTCAAAATTTGCAAATTTTTAATTAGCGTAAACCGCGGTAATTATTCCTATACGCTAAAGAAACTTCTACGCTAATAGCGATTGGCGGTGTAGTGTACAGTACATCACCAATCGCAATTAGCGTAAAAAACACTAATTCAGTGCCCCCCCTTTTTTTTCCAAAATACAATCAATAATTCTATTTTTTCCTTAACGCCTTTTAGGGTATTTTTTTTAATTAGCGTTCATAACGGAAGTACACCGCGATGTTTTTAGTGTGGTGTACGAACACGGTTTTTCCGTACCAAAATGTAATTTTTAAAATAAAAATGTACAAAAAGTCATTTAATACAATTGCTCGCGCATGTAAATGTGCACTGGGTGAAAGAGACGCATGCTCGAATATTCAGATTTTGGCGTACAAATTGTCAAATTTTGTACGGATACATATATTGATGTAGACATCAAAACGGCGGGCATTTATTTTTCGAAAAAAAACCCAAATTAAAGTTAGGGTAACGTTCCATCAGGCGAAAAGTGGGGAAGTTTACAAAAATACGCGACTTTCCATACTAAATCGTACTGCTTATTTTGTTTTAATACGAAAAAGAACATTACAAAGAATCTTGCCAATACTCTCCGATGGTCTTGGAGGTAATACTGACCGTCAGATGTTCATTTGCGAGCATTTTTCCCTGTAACTATCAACCCACCTCGAGGAGGTGGGTTGGCATATACAGAAAAGAAAATCCACAACACCGTGGATGATGAAGCTACGTGTCATGATGTAAAACCAACGAAAATTGACGAAATTTTCACATGACACGCGCTTTCAAAAATACAACCGAAAATAAAAATGTAATTTTGTAACATTCCTTCATCACGCTATTTTCGGCATCTTTTGGTCGTAACACTATTTCTCTCAAAAGACTCTCGTTATGTTCGAAAACAAAAACCCTAAAGAATGAGTTAGCGTAAAGACTAACGTTTGCAAAAAGTATAAATGTTATCTCGTGTGATGATTTCGTACGCAGGTACGTGGTACGCAAAAGAAGATTTGAAGTTAAGTTGTCGATGCTTTAAATCTGGAAGATATTCAATAAAGGATCGTACCTTGCGTGGCGCCATTCAATTTATAACACCTGGTTTACAGAGTCTTCGTGATAAAACATTGACTCAATCGACCCGGTCCGTGGAGTTGGCCATACGATTACAAAAACGTATGATGGAACTTCACCCTTAGTGATGAATTAGTATATATGTATTTTTTGGATTTTTTTTTCCCAATTAGCGTTAATAACACTATTATTTTTTTACGCTATTTATTCCTTTACTCTCATAGCGATTCACAGTGTGCTGTACTAAACTTTTAAAGGCTAATGTCACACTGACAAACTCTAAAATTTTAAAAGCCTCAAAAGGTTAATCCTCTGCTGCCACTATAATACACAGAGAAGTACATCGTGTATCGCTATTAGAGTTAATATTTTTTTCGCCACTTTAAACATTTTTTATCCGAACACACTTGCCCGGTTTTCACATAAAGACCGTCATCGAAAGTTGAGAACCTTACCTTTCAATCGCAACCATCAGATCCACAATCAGACATGTTTGTATGGAGAAAAAATGTTTTAAGAGAAGAAAATAACATTAATGCTAATAGCAATTCGCGGTGTAGTTGCATATGAGGTCGCAAACGGTTAACCGAAACCGTAACCGACCGTTAACCGAAACCGTAACCGACCGTTAACCGATCGCCCGCGTCGGATCCGGAACGGATTCGGTCGCCAAATTCGGGGGGTCGAGCGGGTTAGGGCGGGTGATTCACGAAAAAAAATAAATTGGTTACGGTCGAGTAAGCAAAAAACGAAAAAAATTGAAGGCTTTGTATTGCCCATACTATCCAACATTATTTTACTTTGTACTCTTGGTATCCTGGAAGGTATAAGGGAGATACACCACTAATTTTATACTTACTCGGGTACGGGCGGGTACGGGTAGTCGCGAGAAATAGAGTTTTGGTTAAACTTTTTTTTAGTAAACGCGTTTCTGGTAACGGTTAACAAATTCGGAGCGTGACATAACCCGGTCGGGCGTCGGGTACTCAGATTTTGAAAAAAGAAAACGGTCGGTTTCGGTTATCCAAAATTATGACTTTTGCGACCTCCGAGTTGCATCCTTTGCTTCCCGTATCAATATCGGCCGATTTTTCTAGGATACGCCTAATTGGTTGCACGACATCCAACAACAGTATCGAGCGCTTTTCTAGGTGAATTTTATACGATATGTAGAATTAGTTGGATCCTTTGGTCCCATATCCATATCGGCCGATGTTTTAACGATACACAGAATTTGTTGCATGACATCAAACTGAAGTACCAAACGCTTGCAACTTCCTGGATTTCACTTTTGTATTGTTGTCTCCAGCCATGGCTCTCTCTCTCCGCCAAAGGCAAATAGGTAAAGCTGCACTTAGCTGTGAATCCTCTTTTCTGTTTCCATAATGTTTATGTGAAAATGTCATTTAGAATTTTTCTGTATGTGATTTGTACTTGTATCCAAAGAAGCTTTAGATCTGAAATCTCGTTTTTATCATTTTTTCTTTCATTGCTCATGTTACCATTGTTACTGGTAGATTATTATTCTATGAAGAATGCTATTTATTTAATTTGTGTAGACATTCCATTGATAATTTAAATTATCAACGAGCATCATCTTACTGACATTTTTGCCATAATTAAGATTATTAGTAAGCGTCATCTTACGATATTTTTGCCACTGTCAAATTATTTTCCTCTTACTGCAGATGCTGTTGTCCGCATGCTCAATCTGAACCAGCCAGTAGCCAGTGGAGGCACTGCCGATGAAGAAGTATACAAAGTTTTGCTTCTCGATCGTTTCTGTCGAGATATTATCTCTCCTTTGCTTCGTGTCAACGAGCTTCGGAAACATGGCGTGACGCTCCATTTACAGCTTGAATCAGAGCGTCAGAATATTCCAGATGTGCCAGCTGTCTATTTTTTACAGGCTACTCCAAATAACGTACAAAGAATTGTACAAGATGCTGCAAGAGGAGTGTATGACAAGTTTCATCTCAACTTCGCTTCCTCTCTTCCTCGTCCTCTTCTGGAAGATCTTGCCTCCGGAGCCCTTAAGGCCGACTGTTTGCATCGTATCGCAAAAGTTTATGACCAGTATTTGGATTTTATCAGTTTGGAATCCAACCTTTTTTCTTTGGCTCAACCGAAAACGTACGTCCAACTTAATGATCCAACGGCTAAGGATAAAGATGTAGAAGCTGCCATAGAGGGAATTGTCAGTGGTCTTTTTTGCGTGCTTACAACTATGGGAGTGGTTCCATTCATTAGGGCTCCTAATAAAGGGCCTGCAGAAATGGTGGCTCGGCAACTCGATGCTCGTCTTCGTGCTCATTTGGCGTCTCCTAACAATCTCTTTAAAGAAGCGAGTCATATGATGGGATCATCCTTTCAACGGCCTCTTTTGTGCCTTTTCGATCGGAGCTTGGAGCTTGCTGTTGGAATCCAGCATTCATGGACATATAGGCCTCTTGTACATGATATTTTAGGGTTAAAGTTGAATAGAGTTGCTGTCCAACAGGGAACCTCAACACCTACAGCAATGAAGGCAAGAAAACAGACTGTTTATGAACTCGACGACGGTGATTCTTTTTGGACAGCCCATGGGGCATCACCTTTTCCAAAGGCGGCAGAGGAGGTGGATGTTCAATTGAAGAAATGGAAGCTCGACAAAGAGGAAGTTAACAAGCAAGAAGGTGGAGATATAGAGGAGGAGGATATCGCAAGTAATACACGTCAATTGACAGCGGCTATGAATGCTGTACCAGAGTTGTTGGAGAGGAAGCGAATAATTGACAAGCATATCAATATTGGTGGAGCTCTGCTTGAAGAGATCAAGAGTCGAGCCATTGATGTATTTTTTCCAACAGAAGAGGATATGTTGACACGTGGCAGTGTGGAGAAATCAACGCTTATGAATTTGTTACAGACAAGAGGCACAGTTGACGACAAACTTCGTCTCGCTATTGTTCATATTCTTGCCTCAGAAACTCTCTCTCCTGCAGATTTAGAGCCGGTAGAAGCTGCCCTATTAGCATCTCAAGTTGATATTGCGGCTCTTCATTATGTAAAACAACTGAAACGTCTCAATCAGTCTATCAATTCTGCCAATGTAGGTAGTAGAGATGATCTTCTTGACTGGGCAAATAGAATCTATTCTCAGGGAGCAAAAATTGTGAAAGAACGTGTTCCAATATTGCTTTCTGCTGGACGCCAGCTAGTATTAACGAGAGCCGTCGAGGCTCTTATGGAGGCTCGGCAAGGTCCAGAAACAGATTCGTATATTTTGCTCGATCCTCGGGCGTCAAAAAACAATGTTCCTACTCAGGCGCGTGGGCCATTTAAAGAGGCTATTGTGTTTATGATTGGCGGTGGAAATTACATAGAATACCAAGGTTTGCTTGATTATGCGCAAAAACAGGTTCCACCAAAGAGCATAGTCTATGGGGCTACTGAAATTTTGTCGGCAAAGGAGTTATTGTCTCAGTTGGCAGAGTTGGGGCGGAAAATGGGGGCAACATAGGAAATCTGGAGTTGAGAGAAGCAATCAAGAGTTCAAGGAAGAAGAAGCTCTCTCTTTCTCTCCCCCCCTCTCTCTCTCTCCCCCCTCTTCCCTCTCTCACTGCCCCTCTCTCTCTATCTTTCTCTCTCTTCAGTTTTGTATTCTCTGTTTTTTCCTTTTTCTATATCTCTTTTATTTCTCTGTTTTTTTCCTTTTTCTCTCTCTTTCTCCCCTTTTTCTCCCTAAGACCAGGGGCAAGTAAGATGGATGGGAAGAGAAATCATGGAAATAGTGAGGAATTAGAGAACTTTCAGAAGATAACATGTCCCTGTTCACAGGTACGAGGAGAAGCTGGTGGGGATGACTCTTAAGGCTTGGAGATAGGAAAATTGAAGCGAGACTCGGTTGTTTTTTCAATTTTCTCTTCTTGTTCATTTCCATGTAATCATTTTAACTTCCCAAACTTTCTTTTTCCCAAATCTTTGGGCCATTACCATCTCATAGACCTTTCGAGCATGTGTTTTGTTACACAAAATGTTTCAAATTACAACCATTGGTTTTTAATGACATAGACAAACCAACAGGATATACAAAACACAAATTGTTCACAAAAGGATTTGTTCGCACCATCTCACTAAGGACCATACTTGCATACCCTGATTTCTTTATGGTCTTAGGCTGTTTATGGCTTAGTTTCACATTTATGGTACACATGTATAAGGTTTGCATAACATGAATTTTACTGTTTTTGTAGTGTTCTTTCTAAGGCATTTTAACTAAGACATTTTTCCTCGTACAGTAGTGCTGAACAAATATAACAATGGGTGACAAGTTTGACATCTACATCACCTTCCTACCTGTTTAAGTTTTGAAACGAGAAATAGAACAATAGTTGTTATATTTGAAGGCCACGACTGTCCTCAAAAGTTTTTTGTAGTACTCGGAGAGATTTCCGTTCATTCCTTCGGCTTATAGGAACTATGGGCTCTGGTTAGGTGGCTGTTATAGGTTTATTCTTGGATAATATTTTTTGGTCAAAATTATATGATGATTTTGGTTTATAAACAGCAGACAAAAGTGGGGTGAGACCAAAGGTGTCGATAGTCTTCTCTTATTCTTGTGTGTTAGTTACTTTCTCAAAGTCTTCATTTTAATTTTATTTGAATCCCGTGTTCGTTTTACTTTTTCTTTTGGATTTTTGTTTCATTTCTTTGTGTGTAGCAAATGCGTTACCGTCGGCCAAGTCACTTGATTCTCACAAATTTTTCTTAGTGAACATAACTGCATAACGTTTTTTTCACCATTTTAATCAACCATTATTTGTGCACACTTGTCTGATTTCTGTCTGGAGA